>JAUZNJ010099444.1:0-51698 GCA_034780135.1 Jordanella pulchra
ATTTCCATAACACTAGTTTTTGTTTTAAGATCTATTTTATTGCACTTGTGTCATTTTCACATTTACAAAGATCCGCAATTTCATGTTTTAATTTAGTTGTAAAACATAATAATCACAGCTAACAAAAATAAATGTTCGAAATATGAATCTATGTGCTGTAATTTTATGTAAGTATTTTTAATTTTTTAATTGGAATTTCTAGAACAGAAAATCTTCTCAAAGATATTTTAACTTGCAACTATTTGGGGGATGTATATATATATATATATATATATATATATATGTCTGTATATATATATACATACACATATATATACATATATATATATATTTACACACACACACACAAGTCTGTCATACTCGTGCATGAAAGGGTTAATCGGTAATTGATGCTGAAGGGCTAAGGGTCATTGTGTTAACATCATATGTTCTTTGTATGGCTGAATTGGAGGCGTGTGCTGTGCGCGCAGAGGAAGGGAGGGCAATCTTGTCCGGATGCTAATAAGACTCAATGGCTGGCGCAAGGTGGCCAGGAGCGCTGGGACGCGACCGTAGAGGGTGGACGAAGGAGAGAGGAGATCTAAAAAGAAGCGAGAATTTAGGACGCAAAAAGGATGTCAGCGCCAGACGAAGGTTTGAAATTCAGGAAAAGCGGCGGACTTTAGGTGTGTGCTTCCTTTAGAGGAGTTGGAGAGGAGAGGGAAGCGGTAAGTGAGCAGAAACCCTCCAAAACACCTGCGTACCTGTGGAGGAATCAAGGAGACCACAGGAGAACGTTCATCAGAGACCTCATGCTGCCTTACTACAAATAACTGACGTCAAACTTTAGCAATACTTTAAACAATCAGATCACTTTTTTTTCCTGGACTGTTTGTGTCCTAGAAGCTGCAGCATCCACTTTATACATTAAAACTCCCTTGTGATCAATGCTTTTTTTTTTAAATACAAAAAAAACTAAATATCCTAGGTTTGTGCCCTGTACGATTGTAGCTTTTTATACTATCAGCACCAGTAGTCCATGATTTAGTATGGACCAAGATCTGACCCTCATTCAGTTGCTGTCACACACCTTGAACTGGGCTGTCACCCCGAGCCTCTGAGCTCCAACCCTCCTCAATGAAGCAGTTCTGGTGGGCCTGGCTGGCACCACTCGGCCTGCTTGCTGCTTGTACCTGGCTATGCGCGGTCCAGGGATGTGGACCGGGCCCTGGGTACGGTATGCGTTCCAGGCCCAGGAAGCTCACACCGATGCGTTACAAGCAGTTCTTCCCAAACTTCTCTGAGAACACCCTTGGGGCCAGTGGCAGAGCTGAGGGCAAGATCTCACGCAACTCAGAGCGCTTCAATCAGCTGGTGTGCAACTACAATCCAGACATTGTCTTCAAGGATGAGGAGAACACCAGCGCAGACCGGGTCATGACTAAGGTAAGGCCTATTGCTGTTTGGTTTTATATTTCTCATATGGATAACTCCTCTTAAAGGGATAAATTGTCCAGAACAAACTGTGTAGATGGTTGCTGATTCATTTATCTTTATGTTCAAACATTACAGATGTACTGATTAGGTTTTTTCCTGGATGACACCAATTTTATATTTTCTTAGACATTTTTACAGCTGATTGTTATTTTCTACTGATGAAGCCTGTGGACTTTATCAATAATAATCTGACAAAAAAATAGACGGAGAGATTGAGAGAAGACATTCAGTGAAAGTCTTGAAGTCAGTTATGAAATACCAGACAACCTGCTTATACCTGGAGTTCCTTCCACACCTTTACACCAGGCACTATGTTTTTAATCTAAAGAATATTACCAATTCGTGAAAAACTGTTTGCGCTTTTGATTCGGAGTTCGGAGGCTGTTTTGAATTACAGGTCCACCAAAAATTGATTTACCTGTCCCAATCTCTGATCATTTTAGCTGTATTCATTCTGTTGCATAAAATGCATAGAAGAGAAAAATTAACTGTAATTTGTTTAGAAGAACTAGAAGTTTTTCCCCATGCTTTTTGTGCATTTTTCTTGTTAAATACACTAATTAGCTAAAAAAACAAAAGAAATATGGAATTCTAAGAATATTCATTAAAGAATTTGTCCCTAAGCCTAATCCCATTTTTATGAATTAAAAAAAGTAACTTTGGCAAATTTGTTATTTAGAAACCTAAATAGTTGGAAGTTCTTCTAATTTCTATACAGTTACTGAATGTAAGGAAAAATCCATCAGATTTTCAGGCATTTGATCAGCTGCTCAATGACCAACAGCAGATTGTTTGATTCAATCTGTGGATGTTTGTTGCATTACTGTCCATCAAATCTTTGCAGACAGAGACTGATTGTCATTTACAGCTCATCATTGTTTGCTGAATCTCCTGTGCTACCTGCTGCATCTTTTACGGACCAGAATGTAATTCTGTACACATACTCCTCGCAGAAACTGTTTCTTTTTAATCTTCAACCAAAGACTTTGTGAGTGGAAACAAAATGATTTGAGTTTCAGACTTTGTTTCCTTCCCAGAAGAAATATCCATTTGTGTTTTCATGCCAGTAAATGTTTAGGATTCAGATCTCTGTTCCTTCCCAATTCTGGAGTGATTGTATATGATGAAAATCTTTAATTGTATGTGCATACCCTCTGTGTTCCCAATCAGAACATGTGTATGTGTGCATGCCCCCCCCCCCGTACACGTGAAAGACGCTCTTTGTGCGTCACTTCGAGAACTCCGAAAAGGTCGCCTATACTAAAATTCCCGCCTGCTGAAGTAATTGCACCGTCGGAAAAGCGACTATTGTAGTTGTGACAATGAAACGCCTCTCTTCAATGGCATTGCCAGAGAAATGTACCCAGTTTGTTTTCTGCCCCTCACTCTTTCTCACTCTTTCTGTCACATTCCCAAGTCCAAGCCCATACATTCTTCCCCTCTGGCCTCCCTGTTCGCCTCAACCTCTACCCTCCTCTGCATTGCTTTCTTCTCACCGAGCTCTTGATCTCGCTGTCATCCTTTTTAAATTTTTTTTTTTGTATCTTCTAAAAACAAACAAACAAAAAAAACTTATCCAGGCAATAAAATGACTCAACTGATCATGCTCTGAAGAAATAATGAGTGCATCATCTCAGAAACTGCTGCTCTCATCATCTTTTTGTTCCCCCCCAACTCTATTTTGCGACAATGCTGACACAGTCTGCAACATTATGGCCCATGGGGGTGTTAAGAGTCACTGTGCACACATTTGATCAAATGTCTCCGGGGTGAAAATGTCTTACTGGAGCCTGGAACAATCTGGAAAGGCAGAGAATGGCCTTGATTATTCTGTAACCCTGATGAAAAGGCCAAAGAATTTGCTAAACTGGCTACAGTAGGTTGCAGACAGTTTGTTTGCACAAAGCTCCAATGGCCTTTAGCGGCACGAGGGAGGATCTGTGTTTTATCGGTCTCTACTTAGGTGTTGACTGGGATATGTGGCTATGGTAATTAGCAATGCCTTTGGTGTTTTTATATGATTGCAAATGTGTTTGAGTGTAGGGAGAGTTCAGTTTAGCCACCATACAAAGCATCTCTGAGCAGGGAATGGGGATGTTTTTCTTTCAAAGAAAATACTTTTATTACTTTTAACATCCAAAGAAGCAGGAATATTGATTTGCTAAGGACTACTAGAATGGTAACTAATGAAGCAGTCAACAGCAGAAATATGTAGGAGCTGGAAATCCTTGATTGGTGTGCCTTGAATTCAAAAGTAATGCCTCTACAAAGAACCTGTTGTACCATCTTTGTTTTTTTATTTATATGCTGCAATTAATGAATTAAAATCTCAGTGAATCCAAATCTACATGGGTGGGTCCCACTTTCAAGGAGAAGCTTGATCAGTCCATTTCTATTTATTAATAATGCAGGTTAGGTATGGCTAGGAAACTGTCATGAGTCACTGTTAAACGGATAATTTACACCATTTGCCTTTTTTGATCTGTCTTCTTTTCCTTTGCTTTGTTTATTCTTTGGTAGAAATGTGATGTTTTTGACAGTGATCCATCTCTCTTCTGTAGTTTCACTGTTATATTATACACAAATCGAAAATGAAATGCTAATGTTTAACTGTGAAAAGCTCGTACTGCCCTCCTACCCCAGTAGTCCTACCCAATAATCTTTGTGTTTTAGTATGTCTCTGCTTCAGCACACCATATATAATGAGGATCCCTTTTGCATGCCAGTTTTCAATCTATTTATGAAAACAGGGAAATGCTTAAAACACTAAGGACACTTGGAGCTGAGGACCAGGCTCGAGGATCTGCACTTGCTTAAAAACTGATTGAATTTCTTCTAATCCTAAAACACCGCCTCTATGTGTTCTTCTCCTGCAGCGATGTAAGGACTGCTTGAACAGGCTTGCCATTGCTGTGATGAACCAGTGGCCAGGGGTACACCTGCGTGTGACAGAAGCCTGGGATGAAGACGGTCACCACCCTCCGGGCTCTCTGCACTACGAAGGCCGGGCTGTGGATATAACCACGGATGACAGAGAAACAAAGAAGTACGGCATCCTGGCTCAGCTGGCTGTAGAAGCAGGCTTTGACTGGGTCCATTATGAGTCCAGGTATCACATCCACTGTTCAGTAAAAGCAGGTGAGTATTATTTTCAACCACAAGTACGTTTCAGTAAAGTAAAATATCATCAAAATAATTTTTTGAACATTTTCAGTTCATTTCAGACTTAATTATATATTTCAAGTGTCTTTCTGTAAATATGATTATTATTATTACTTTTTAGCTAATAAAGATCCAGCATTTATTTGCTTAGAAATTTCAAATATTTCACAATAAGATTATGAAAAGGGAAATTTAGTTTAGAGATATAAGCTTTGTCCTTGTACTGTACAGTATCTGCACTAATTGGTTGGAGACTCATCACCAGATCCCCTTTGCATGAGTTACTGAATATGTGCAGTGTATTTAGTAGCCTGGGATGCCCAGCAGTGGTCTTCAGCTTGTTTGAATCATTGGGCTGGGGTCTTTTATTATCTTAATTACAATACTCTGTGTTGCTCAGCCAGGTTTTCTTGCCAATAAAGTGCAATACCACCAGCATCCATGAGCAGATAATGAATCTTAAGGGGAAGGAAGTCCTTCTGGGAAATCGTACCTGTACTGTTCTATGGGCCTTCTTAAACTTATCAGGATTCCTGTTGTTCCTATTTTATAGCTTTTTTTTTTTTTTTTACCAACACACCTTTTCCTTCCATTTGATTTTCCATTGCCATGCTCTTGGATACAGCAAGCAGTAAAGAGACAACTTCTTTAGCAATGACCTTTTGTATCTTCCCTCCCTGCTGAGGATGGCAATGACTGTGTTGGACGATATATAAATATATCACTTTGTTGAAAGAATCAACATAAAAACTGAGAAACTGAAACTAATATCTAATTATTCTCATGTATTAAGATGTGTGGTTTAGAATATGTCAACTTTTTAAGTTTTTTTAAGTTTCTTGAGATGATAAGGAATGCTTTCTTTTCGATCATCTCTGCAGATAAGTCTGAAGCAGTGGAAAGGGGTGGCTGTTTCCCAGGCTGGGCCCGGGTGACCGTTACTGGAGGGGAGCAGAAGGCTCTGTCATCATTGGCCCCTGGCGACAGGGTCCTGGCTCTGTCTGGGACAGGCCAAGTCGTTTACAGCAAAGTGCTGCTGTTTCTGCACCGGGACCAAGAAAAACGGTCTGTCTTTCTGTCTCTGGAGACAGTTGGTGGACACCAACTGGCCCTGACTCCACATCATTTAATATTTTTAGACCCTGACTGTGGACACAATGAGTATGAGGCTCAGTTTGCCAGCAGGGCCAAAGTCGGGGACTGTGTCCTGATCAGCACTCCAAAAGGTCAAACTGAAACATCTCGGATCGTCTCTATTTCTCTCATTGAAAGTATGGGCGTTTTTGCACCCCTGACTGAAGCTGGAACCTTGTTTGTTGACGGGGTGCTGGTTTCCAGCTACGCACTGCTGGAGGACCACAAACTTGCACACTGGGCGTTTGGACCTTTGCGACTTCTCCACTCACTGGACCAGTTATTTTGGAGAAAAACTGCAAAAGAAGAGCAGTTAGCTTGCACTAAGACAGAAAAACAGTTTAGCACTTTTACTGCAAGTATACAGAAACGGGACAATCTCAGTGAACCTCTCGCTTTGAAAGATCAGGAGCAGTACTTCTTGGAGATATCAGATGTACACTGGTATGCTAGATTACTCTACAAATTTGCATGTATCTTTTTAGACTCTAATGTTTTCCAACCTTAAAGGTTAAAACTTATATAGACCACAGGTCATACCTCAAGTAAATCTGTCATTATTTCAAATAAGAAAAGAAATTAAGGCCACTGGTAAAACTAATTGACTTTTTCCACTGCTGTTTGTATCCTAATGTACTGTCAATGCATAACATAAGCCTTCTGTTAAATGTATCGAATAATACAATTATTGATCACAGAAGATGCCAAATATTACTGTATATCAACCAGCATTTATACAGCTGTTATTTCCTTTTCTAGAGAGAAAAAATGTAAAAAAAATCTAATGGGAGGGGAATGAATTCAAAGCAGAATCTTTATTTTTATACTTTATGAATCATAATATATGGTGTTTTCAATTTATTGTTGTAATAATTTCACACCTTGCATTGTAAGCACTGACTTGGTATCATATCAACAAATAAAATGTAATTCTGGAAAGCAACATTTGGGTTTTCTTTAACTCCTTTGCCCTTTAGAGTGATTCCTCTGTTGTTTAAGTGCAGAGACCGTTACGTTTCTGTAAGCTTAAGAAGTTAATGAAAAGCCCAGATACACTTAATATTCCCCCAGCTTTGCCGCTACATGGCTACATTTTATCGCTCTGAGATTCCACAGAACATTTGAGAAAAGGGTTCAGTCTGCATGAACTGCAACAGTTTAGGTCTAAATGTTTATCAGTTTTATGTTCAGATTTTCTGTTCTTTGAAATATGTGCTATTTTTGCTTGGAGGGCAAACATTGCAAAATTCATGTCACAATGCTTTCAAATTTCACAAAAAAATGGATTGAAATAAAACTATCTTCTTTTCCTCTCTAGTAAATGTCCATAATTAGGGAGTATAAGGACTGAATCTTGTAGACCGTATGATTTGCAGTGATGTACTGCCACAGGAAGCTACACAACTTTAGAAGAATGGAAATGGTATTTTTCAGTCTGTTACTTATTGATTTTTCATGTTTCATTATCAATATATTAACTTGAGTATGGTTTTATTGTACCAATATGAATTTAGGGGAGTGGCGTTTCCTTCTTTGATGTGGATTAAAGAAAAATACTGCATCTTAATCAGGATGTTCAATAAAGACATTTTATATGGAGAACAAACGTGTGTGTGTGCATTAACTTTGAGTAAGGCTGACAGATCAGGTAAACCAATTACAGTGTTTACTGCAGAATTGAAATTTCAAATAATAAATGAATTAGCAGCACTTTGGGTCTTTGTGGGCAAGGGTAACATGATGTAGTAAACAATCAGATGTAAGCAAAACCAGAGAAACGGCTTAATTTAGTTCATGGTCCGAAATTGCTTTTGCAGGGTCTCAGGTTTCTATCAATAGCAGTAGTTGAGGAAAGGCTGGTTCACTCCCTGCACAGGTCTTCAGCCAAAACAGAAACCAATTAACCAGGCGGTCATGAAGTTAGACTCCAGGAGGAGCCAAGCCTGGGATTCAAACTGAAGACCTTCTCTCTGATGACAACTGCTCCACTGGAAATTCCACCTTGAACGATGGAAAAATTACACTTTGGTCATAATTAAATTCTGTTTAGCTGCATGATGAATTTTAATTTTTATAATATTTTCTTATGAATAGAGGAAGCATTGTCAAATGATGGAAATAAATGTATGCACACAATTCTATTACTGCCATAACTTTTATACTTTTACATAATAGCTGGCTAATTGAGAACCTCGACCACAAGGACTAAAAGTGCAACCAATTTGTTTATTATTTGAAATTTCAATTTTGTATTGACTACTGACATTAGTTTACCTGGTCTGTCGACCTGAAAGTAATTACAAACACGCACACAATTTGATTTATAAATAAATTGTCCTTATTATGCATTTATTTCTTGGTGAAGATGCAACGTTTTTTTCAACATCACAAAAGGAAACTCCATCCCGTTCACATAAATAAGTATTTTTTAATCATAAGACATGCTATAGAATGTGAACAGAAATAGAACATTTATAATGGGCCTTTGTTAAGATGACGGGGTTATACACCCCCTTGTGGAGGGATTTTAAACTTTCACCTGAATTACATAATAGGTTTCCTTAATTTAAAAGCAACAATTAAACTTTGTTTCTCATGCCGTTGTCGTGAGACATTTCAGTAACATGAAAAACAAAAAACGCTGCAGTGGCATTACTGACTTTAAAAATCTATAAACATTGATCAAACTAAAATGAAGCAAGGACATTTGACAGAGGTATGCCACTGTCCTCCCCTCACCCTGTTGACTCTCTCATCCCTGTAGGTGGTATAATAAAACAACTGCTCCCAGGGTATATTCTGTCCTTCTCTCCCATAAATGAGATCACCAGTTTACAAATCCTTTTAAAATCCTCTAGTCTGTCTTTCAGGATGAAACGAATCCTTTCCTTGTGCTGCATATGAGTCAGTGTACTGATGCAGCCTTTAAAGGATGGGACACCCTTCTTTTTTCACTGCAAGTTTTCCCAGCACTAATTTAATTTACTGTACATGTTTTTTAATGTACATTTTTTGTCCCCCTAACTATAAACCAGACATATGCATTAGAACCAGAACCCAATGACCTATATAATAAAATGTTAAGAGGATAAACCACAGATGGACAAAAACTCAGCTATAAAAAAATACTTTAGATGACTTCCTTTAAGCTTTTTCATCATTTGCGTTCTTTAAAACTTTGGCATAAAAATAGATACAGCTATAAAATCCAACAGGAAACAAAATTACATTCTGCTTTTCCAGTTTATATTGTGTTGTAAACATCTGTGGAGGTATTTCAGGGGATTATCCCTGAAGAACAGGAGCCAGATGGGAAAGCATTGGCTTCACTTCCTGGCCAATAGGAGCTGCGTGTCATTCTAATACCACCCTCTGTTTAGATCCGTCAGCCAATCAGTCGCCACACTTTAACCACTCTCAGCCCCCTTCAAAATCTGACTTAATTGTCTTAAAGCTGAATGGGGAGTTAAGTAATCCTGTCACTGGAACCAGTAACACCTTATTTTTAAAATGAAAACATGCTCACCTCATGTTCATGCAAAGAGAAACTCAAACATTAGCAAACAGAACTAGTGTAAACCACTGTTGCAACAATCGAATCTGTATGAATTACAGGGCAGCTTAATAGTTTTGACCTTTTTAGCTCGATGCCCCTATGAATTAGGAATGCTCTCTTTTATTAGACGTTTTAAATGTGAAATTATCTTGCAGTGTCTAAAACCAGCTTTGTTTAAATAAAAACAAAAAAACATCTGACCTTTTTGCCTCCACTTGACCAAGGCTTTCTAACAAAGGGATTATTAAACACCTATATGTAGCTGGTCCTGGCTGACCTGACCAGTCTCCAGGTCATAGAAGCAGCGTGAATCCTTCCAGAAAAATACGTTTGCTGTCCTGGAAACATCCTCAGAAGGAAGCATCCTGCACTCTTTCCTTAATGTATCTGCTTTTACCATAAAGCAGCCTTGCAATTGTGTAAATATATAAACATTTTTTAAAATCCTTTACCAATAAAACTTAATTTCCTTATTATTCTGGTCCCTGTACAAGTTGGCAAGATAAACATGGATTTTCATCCAGTCTTTCCTTTGATCTGATTGTTCAAAACCTGTATTTTTTCTATTGCAGATAGTCAAGTGGAAGCTTGTTCGTGTAGCTTTATCATGAATTATGAAGATCGACACATGTTTGTTATCACCTTTATTTATACAGGTTGTCTTATTGAAATCTAAGATCTCATTTACATGAAAGACGGTTTTTGATAAAAACAAATAATTACAAACACTGCAAAAAAACAAGCAATTAAAGTTTAAATAAGCTGATAAGATTAGCTAAAAGCAAGAACAAGTTTCATAAAAACATTTAAGTCAAATTGTATAAAAAGGAATCAAGGTGGAAAGTTTCAGATCCTGTTGCAGAGTATTCCATGCTGATGGGGGCAGAGAATGCCTTTTCTCCCAGTTCTGACTGCACTGATGGAATACTGAAGATCAAGTCCTGTGAGCGTAGCCTGTGGCAAGACTGTCTAATTGAGAGATATAAGGACAAGTAGGGCAGAAAAAGTCCAAGGACAGTTTCACAGATATAAGATGTACCAATTTATAAGTCTACGAAGTGATAATGATGACCCCTGAGAATATAAATTACATTGTGAGTGAAAGATTTATATCCTGTCATAAACCTTAGTGCACGATGACATACCACATCTAATACATAAAGACAGATACATTGGGATAAAAAACATCACAAAAATCTAACAAGGGCAGGAAGGTCATCAAAACAAGATGCTTTATAGCACTCCAAGGAAAAACATGATCTATTTCTAAAGAGAAAGCCTAGTGTTACCTTCAACTTCTTTACTCCATTTTCAATATGAAACTGAAACGAAAGCACATCTCCCTTACTACAGTGACAGGTTTTCTTGTCATTCCCATTTTGAAGTCTGGCTGAGAGAAATTAAAGTCTGTTCCCCAAAGGCTTACGTAGACTTTTTGAAGGGCAAGGTTGGGGAAAAAGGGCACATACAGCGAATCCTCACCACTGTAGAAGGTACATTGGCAAACATTTTGGCTCCCAAGGGGACACTTTAGCATGCGTTTTTGTATCCAAAGGGACATTTTAAAACATGTTTTGGCTACCAAGGGGGCACGTTAGTAGGCACTTTGGCTCGAGAGAAAGCAGTTTAGTGCAGGCTTTGGCACCCACTTTGACTCCCAAGGGGGTAGTGTAGCATACAATTTGGCTCCCAGAATTGGACTTTAGCATAAATTTTTGCTCCCAAGGGGAAACATTAGTGCATGTTTTGGCTCCCAAGGGGGCACTTTAGGACAAATTTTGGCTTCCACAGAGGCCCTGTAGCTTGTGTTTTGGTTCTCAGGAGAGCGGTTTAGCAAGCGTTTTGGATCCCAAGGGAGCTCTTTAGCACATATTTTGGCTCCCATGGGGGCATATTAGCATGGACCCTGGCTTTAGCATGTGTTTTTCAGGAATTGGGTCACAAGGGGAGGGTACCGCCCCCTAACCCTCAGAGTTTAGATAACTTTGAATTGCAAACATATCTAATATACAAGGACACCTCCAGATTATCCTCCTGTAGCATAGAAAATCTTTTTCCACAAAGGACAACATTTATTACAGTATTGTCCACCATGAATGGATCTGAAGCATTCTATAAATAACTTCAAGCTTGTTTTCTGGCTCTTTATTGTTAGTTATCTCCAAATATCCTGTGTGTTCTGCTTTGAGACATGTTGGGAGCCCATGTGAAATAAACCTGTGACCTTCTCACAGTGGGCCAGGCTGTTACCAAGGCTCTGTTTTCTGTAAGTTCACAAGGTCATCCCAAATGATAGAGCTGTAGTGCATGTACTGCCTCGGGCCTTTTCACTAAGGGATCAAGGAAGTAGAGCTAGGAGGAGGTTGGTGAAAGGTTAACTGCAAATCCAAGAACTAACCTTATATTATATCAGTGTACAGACTCAGATTATACAAGAATAGGAAAAATGTAAGTTTTGTAGGGTTTCAACATGCTTTGATTTAGTGTTTATAGGGAGTGTAAGAAAAAATTAGAAACAGAGCAATTCTATGAATTGTTTTCTTCATCTTTTTTCCCAAAGCATTTGTTTCTCTCATTTCATTTTCTCACAGTGATAAGTCAGCTTAGAGATAAAGCAAAGGAGCAACTCGGGCCTGACTCCATCACACTTTTTGTGACCCGATTCCTCTAAAAGCCAACTTTACACTTTGATAGCATGGCTAAAAAAATGGCTATTCTTTAAAGAATACGAGATACCATCCACACATAACCATCACAAGTATAAAGGGTTTTTTTTTTGTTTACTGAAAATAGATTTTTATGGCCATGTTAGCTATTAATAGATGTGGTCTGGTCACTGGCATCTAAGTATAACAAGGTTTTTTTAAAATGACACTGTAAAAAGCCTGTACAGAGAAGCACTTTGCTGTCCTTTCCTCTCCTGATACTTTGCACAGCTGATTAACAGTCTGGAAAAAAAAGGCTTTTACATTTTTTACTCACATACGAAAAATAAATTTGGTCATTTCAAAACAGCTCCAGTTGCACGAACAAAACATGGATATTGATGGTGTAAAACCTAAATGAAGGCCACCCATCTCTATTATTGACACTACCCTAAGCAGTATATCTGTTGAACAGTCAGGTGTAGGCTGTGCCTACAGGTAACCTGTCATCTTAACCCATTAATGTTAGTATTACAGATTCCAAGTTAGTCTGCTAAAAACAGAGTAGCCATAAGTATAGCACTCATTGGAAAACTAATGCAAACCTCCTTCACATGGATATGAAGTTGAGTAATATCCGATCCATACAATTTAATAAAATGTCTGCCCACACTATATAAACATAAAAGCTTCAAATCTTCTTGGTTTGGAAATATTTCATGAAACGTTTTGACTATTCTTCCACTTGGGCATTTGTTATGTCTGACACTGATATTGGACATGATGGTCTGATTTACAGACTCTGCTCTACTTCATTCCATAGGTGTTGAATAAGATTTAGGTCTGTAAAGAGGTCTGTTAAATGTAAAGGTCTGTTAAATGCCTGTAAAGATCCTCTGCTCGTCCACATCTTTCTGGACCATGCTTTGTGACCTGGTGTGTAGTCACATTGGAACAGAGAGGGATCATCAACAGAAGCATTAGAAGAACTTTTTTTTTTCTGGCTAAGGGACTGAGCCCAGTAAACCAACAAAAAGCAACTAAACAGCAACATTACCCATTCTGCACACATTATCCTGGACATAATGCATGAGACAGATCTATCATACTGGAAGCTATTAAACATGGACTCACAGCAGTCGGACAGCGGTTGTTCTCTTAGACACTGCCAGACTGGAACAGTTGGACTGCCCAGTTGATATCACTATCACTTTGCAGATGTGTGTTTAAATCTTTGCTTTGGTTCTTTCTGTTTGGAAATTTTCTCACCCTGAGGTTCTCCAGGTCCCACCAACTCTCTAAAGAAGTTGCTCTGATATACAAATGTGTGTGTGCACAGTAGTTTATCCTTTGTGTCTCTATGATAGACTGTCCACAGTTGGAAATGCACACCAAACCCTTATCCCACACCAGTTAGTATAAAATATAGACAAAAGATAGATTATTGTTTTTTTTTAAATCTCCTATATTTTTTCACGCATACATTTTTAGTACTTAATATAACTCGTAATTTACCCTATTTTAACAGTAAGGGAGATAATTGCTGTTTCTCTCTATTAAATAAAAGCTATGAGATCACATTGTACAGATTTTCTTTTAAGCTTTGTACTAAGACAGTAAAACCAAAGTGTTGTGTTATTATCCATCACTAGGTTGACTGCAAAAAATAGATATTATTAGCACAAATAACATAAACACCTTTCCTTAGGCTAGTTTTCCAAAATATTTGGATCAGAAACAAGCTGTAAAAATTGAGTTCTTTCAGACCATGAAGTGCTCAGCTTAGCAAGTAGAAAGAGAACAAAAATAGACAATCATAAAAAGTAGAACACGCACATACCATAATCACTTAACAAAAAAAATATTTGCATAATAAAGGAATGGACCTTAACTCTGAAGCCGATCAGATTGTTGTAATTATTATTATTATTTTATCCAACCACGCCGCTTAACGACAAGGATGTCCACGTAGCTTTGCTGTTACAATCATAACAGTCTAATGAAAAATGGCTTCCCGGGGTAAAAAAAATCTAATGACCTAATATCTATTATCCACCATATTTATGTGGCCCCGTTCTCCGAATTAAAATTCGATGTGCTAAATGTTCGACAAGGATATACTTCTTAATCATCACCATTATGTCGCAGCACAGTCTCGATTACGATCTGGCGAGACCATAATTACTTACGAGTGGTTTGTTTGGCTGAATTATTTTTTGACGTACTTGTTTATAACCTAGCACAGCTAGCACCGGCTAGCCACTTCAGTGGAACAGCCGTTTGGAGACGCAACGCAGTTTTAGCGAAGGGAAGGAAAAAGATGCTAGTGACCCAATACACGGGTACCCATGCAAAGTTGTACAGTAAATTTAACTCGATAAAAGTCTGCAGAGAAACCTCAAGGAAACCTTATTTTCTGGCGGGTCATCAAAGTTCAGCCCAGCACTTTCCGGATATAGACAATTTATGCAAAGTTGCTGCAACGTACGACCTCTTCAAGTGAGATTCCAGAACATAACTGAAGCTTGCTAATGTTAGCCCTCAAGCAACATTCACCATCGCTGCGTGGAGTGAGAAAACATTTATCTGGAGTGGCCGAAGACTTGCGCTTGAATATTAAAGTTCTCCGAATTGAGCGGCCGCTTGTTAGCTGGGTAACCACTGTATTACCACTGTGTTATCCTTGTAGTTAAACAGCTAGCAAAGCCTGCCTGCTGACTGTGTTGCCTTCCGCCGACTTGCACTTCCCCCACTCTCAAAGCAGCCGGGGCTAGCCGCAGCGTTAGTCCGGGTACATAAAATGAAGCGAGCATCAGCATTTTTGGAAGCTTTGGGGCTCTTTAGATCTTGCTGATGCATAAGAAGAGGACATTCGTATTCTAAGGTAGGTTTAGGCTGTTGTGGCATGCTTTATTTTCTTGCAACAAAGACATCTAAACACACTAACCCTGACCTTAGACCGGTGTTAGCGACGCTATCTGTAGCATTTAGCTGCCGTATGAAGCTATCTAATTACTGGAAAGCTAGCTGTGGTACCCTATACGCTCTCTCTTTTGGTTGTTTTAGACTGTTTGTATTCACATTGAGATTCACATAAAATCGACCCAACATTCTTAAACTACACCACCCTGAGCGTATTCTAGTTACGACACATGTGATTTCTTCGATAAAGTTTGTTGCTGCGCCATAATGGATAAATGTTAGCTTTGTAGAATTTTCGACACTGCTGTGGATGCGTCTAATTGCTGGTTAGAACCAACCCTTTGAAGTCGGTGTTTACATTGAGAAAGTGCTTGGCTTTGCTAATATTCAGCTATTAATGTTTTATACCATTCACTGCAGTACAGCAAAATACTTCACTTTCTGATTATTAACATTTCATATCCAGAATGAATAGCATGAGTAGTTAGTTTGTAATAGTAATTGTAATATGAAGACTTTGACATCGTGTTGTTACTTTTGCTTCGATCAACTCCGTTTTACTTTAAAACAAAGCGCATGATTTGCCATAGTTAACGTGTAGTTTTAAAAGACCTGGGGGATTAGTGCACCGGATTTTGACATTTCTGTTTTGTTTCGGAGTGCGTTTCGAGTCTTTCTAGCCTCCGTTTAAGAACAGGGATGGGATGTTAACCGCTGCTAAAGATTTTGAGTACATTAGCTCAGCTGCGTTACACTCATTTCGATACAGTTTGTCGAATAATGTCAGATGCTGTAAACCGGTGTTGTTGTTGTAGTCTTGTTTTTACATTAAAAAAATTATTGCCTAAGGATAATTTCTTTTTCTCATTAAAAGTGTTATTTTTATAGAGGCATCTCTTTCTTTAATGTGACTCTTCTTAATTTAAGGCCACATTACAATATTTTGTCCCCACACATCACTTCCCCTCTGTTCATATTTCCTCCATGAAAAGAGGACATGTTAGTAATGTATGCAAGATCACTCGAAATAGATGTAATCAAATCTTTACTCCATATTTACTGGTAATTATTTTGTGTGTTTTTTTTCGCCCTAACTACATGTTTTTTAATGTAATTGGGATCTTTTTCATTTACATCGTTTCTTCAAACCTCCTAAAATTGGTATTTTTGGATGGAATCATGGAAAAAGAAAAAAAAAACATCACAAAAACAAAGCAGAAACAGAATATATTTTTTGTTTATATTCACTAATGTAGAATTTTCCTTATTTTATGATAAACAGGAAACATTGGGACATGCTTGTTCTCAAACCTAATGTCACAATGATTGTTTTGTAATTCGAAAGAAACCACTCGACATCGATTTGGATCAGGGCTTCAGAAAATCATTGCATTTAGATTAACAACGATTTGTTAGATTAGGATACCCCAAACGCAGTCATGTCCCTCATTTTTTTCTGATTTATTACGTGGATAAAACCGAGTAGCCTTCGTTGTTTCTCTTTTTGCGTTTTTTTAATCGGGTTTTGTCGAGCGCTTCCATCCCATGGCGGAACCATTATTTTTCGGTGACTAGGTTCTGCACGAAAAGAGCTCCGCTGCAACAGGAAGCTCTATATAAGGAAATTGTATTTTCTTTGTGTATTCCGTTTTGTGGTTGTTAAATTTGATAAAACATTGTTTAGTTGTTAGGTTGGGTTCTTATTGTCCACAGAAAGATTATCGACGCGGATTATGCATTATATGGTAAATAAGTTGTGTCCTTAAAGCTGTACGTGATTGATCGCTCCACACGTAACCTTCGCGGTATTTTCAGGAGTTTGTGTTAAATCTCGGTTACATCAATGATAAAACTTGAAAATGAAAGCTAGGAACTCAACTGAAAGTCCAGATATGACTGTATTATTAAGCTAGTCTTGTTGATTTGCCTTTCTTGAGTTAAAAGCACTATGCGTAGAAAGGTGGATTGTTTATGCTATGTTGTGCATTCGATGTCTATTTTTATGCTATGTTTTAAAACTTCTTTAATTTTAGCTTTTTATATGGTGCCTTGTATTTTTTTAGATCGAATTGTTAGGAGCTCTTTACCTTCAGTATTATGTGGTTAGATTTTTGACAGTCAAATAATGGTGATAACATACTTAATGTGAATGACTTTAATTGCTAATTTAATAAAAATAGAAAATTATTAGTGTTTTTGTTGAAAAGGTTTTGACAGTCTATGTTTGAGCTACATTTTTGTGTATTTGTAGATCTCCGATAAGGTCACACTTCGTACGTGGAATGGACGAGCAGAAATCGAACTGCGAAGAGAATGACTCTGAACCAACAGGTAATGGTTACATTCTTTTTTTGTTTGTTTTACAGCTTACAGATCACACTGTCTTGCTATCGATTCCCCTTTCTTTATTCTGAGGATTACTACAAATAAGAGTAAAAAAAATATACGTCATTTCTTTGTGGAATAGTTTGTTTATTTGTTTTTGTTTCTGTTTGCTAGCTGATGATAGCGCCTCAGCACTCCACTCCATCTCCCTTCAAGAGTCGCCCAGAGTCTCCCCTACAGCTGCAGACAAATCTGGTTTTAATGCAGCCTCTTCAAGTACAGCTGTGTAAGTTCCCCAATCGCCTCAGTAAAGCTCAATGAATTTGCTTTAATGAGGATGCTCATCGTTTTTTATTCACTTTTTCTGACCTCTCTTTTTTTTTTTTTTTTTGTCATTTTTGTATGAACAGAGATTGCATTCGTGCCTGTGCCCTCTGTAATTGTGTTGATCGGAGCTT
This sequence comes from Jordanella pulchra, assembly GCA_034780135.1. Classification (NCBI taxonomy): domain Eukaryota; kingdom Metazoa; phylum Chordata; class Actinopteri; order Cyprinodontiformes; family Cyprinodontidae; genus Jordanella; species Jordanella pulchra. Next base: position 17,679 of record JAUZNJ010099444.1, read on the forward strand.
GCTTGGACAGCGGGAACTGCGACACTTCAGGTCGTCATCAGAGCGACCAACTAATAAGCCATCAGCTTTCCCACTGCCACAGCCTGGAAATGATGATTTGTCTTCCATTGGTTTTTCTGACTCTTCTTGTCTGACAGCACTCTTTGATGACTCAGGTAAAAAAAAAAAAAAAATCTACATTACAAAATAATTTCTGCATCACCAGGTTTTCATTTGTATTTCAAATTTTCTTCCATTAACTAAATAACTCAAAAGCATTTTATTGGCATCTGTGAGATGATCTTTGTTTATCTTGTGATAAACAGGGGGTTGTTGGGTTCACCACTGGTGTGCGGTGTGGTCAGACGGGGTGAAGCAGACGGAAGATGAGGAGCTGGAGGATGTGGATAAAGCTGTTATCTCAGGGACTCAGCGGGTAAGTTTACTCTCCATTGACTTGAGTTGTTATAACGCAAGACCAATATTAAATAAACACTTTCTTCAGGAAATTCACTTCTGTTTTCTACCATTGGTTCGTTTCAGCTTTGTGAATATTGCAAAAGACTGGGTGCAAGCATACAATGCCATGTAGAAGGCTGTTCGCGATTTTACCATTTCCCGTGCTCTGCGGCCAGTGGATCCTTCCAGTCCATGAAGCAGTTGGTCCTCCTCTGTCCGGAGCATATAGACAAAGCTGAGGAGTTGGGTAAGAGAATCACGGGCACCTCTGCCATAATCCTGAGGTTCTTGGTGTGTTTTTAGTCGGTATGCTACGGTCAGCTGTTTTATATCTGAGCTTAAGAAGCACACAGCAGGTCAAGATTTTATATAAAAAAGGACAATTTATTGCTTAATTTTAGTATTTTACTATATTTTAACTTTTATAAACAAAAGTCGAATGACCTCTTAGTTTAATCCAGAATGTTCTCTGCCGCTGTATTTTTTTTTTTTTACAGTAACAAACATACTGTTATGGCTAAATACGACAGCAATTACAGATCCATAAATTGTCATTTATTCTAGTCACTAAGATGTTTTTTTTTTTTTAATAATCAGATATTGTTTAAGGAATATTTCATTACAGTGTGTTAAAAAAGTAAGGAACACTTTTCTCTTTAATTTAACTTAGTGTAAATAAATGATCTTGACCTTTAAATCTCTGCAGCTGGGTTAAATGTGGTTTATCCTAGATGTAAAACCTTAGTGTCTTTTTAATGTTCTTTGAATTTTTGTTTGAGTTCTAAGTTACCAGACTAATGAAACTGAAATTCTTTTGAACTCGAAATACTTAATCAATCTCAGTGGAAATCAAACATTGAAAGTGAACATCATTCATTTTTTAATACCGTCATGAAAGCTTATTACGCATGTTGAGAGCTGCTTGAATATTCCTTCACCTTTCAGGAGTCTTAATTCATGTTTTTGATTTAGTTCGGATGCAAAAAATGCATGTTTGCAGCTCTGAATAGAATTTTGCATTTAGGTTTTTCTAAATGTCATATAGGTGTCAGTCTCCACATATAATCACACCTTTCCTTTAACTTCTTGGTCTGTTAGATCAATTAACGTTTTTATTTAGTTATTTACTTCATTCCATTTATGTACATTGAGGTATTTGGAGCATGAAGGATAGTATTCAACACAGGCTTAATCAGAAAAAATAAAATATAAATTTTGATAAAAATTCATTCGTATGTTGTCCGCAGCTGGGGAGGAGGCTTGGTGTGCAGTGTGTGATTCGGTTGGGGAACTCACAGAACTACTTTTCTGCACGGGTTGTGGTCTCCATTATCATGCATCCTGCCTGGAAATTGGGGCCACGCCCATTCAGCGGGCCGGATGGCAATGCCCAGAGTGTAAAGTGTGCCAGACTTGCAGGTAAGTCCAACCTGCAAATAAAATGCGTCCATACTCAAGATTTGGGCTTCATCTCTTTCAAGTTTGGAATTAGTTATTCTAATAAAAATTTATGCAATAAATGTTTTAAAAATCACTTTTTATTGATTTCTTTTTTTTTTTTTTACTTCTAGACAACCAGGAGAAGACTCCAAGATGTTGGTGTGTGATGCTTGCGATAAGGGATATCATACCTTCTGTCTCCAACCAGCCATGGATTCTCTTCCCTCTGATCCTTGGAAATGCAGAGTTAGTCACTAGTTTTTATTTTTTAGATTAAGCATATAAAACCCAAACGTTTCTAAATGTCTTTAAAAAGGATTTTTGTAAGAAAGAATATCGACTCCAGGAAGAATAAAAGACAGTAGATTTGGTGAATGCTGAACCTAACAGTAAAATCTGATCACAGTTGTTGCTGAAATGAAAAATGTTCTGTTCTCTGTCTTAAAGCGGTGATCGCCATCATCATGTAATGTTTTTACAGAGATGCCGTGTGTGTATGGAGTGTGGTGTCCGTGGGTTGATGCTGCCAGGTTCGGCCCAGTGGTTTGAAAACTACAACATGTGCGAAGAGTGCCAGCAACATCGCAGCTCAGTGTGTTGTGTTTGCAGCAAAGCTGCCAACCCATCTGTTGGGCTTCAGTGTTGTGGCATATGCCGCAGGTCAGTTCAACAAACAATGGATCGTTGTGTTATTAGAGATGTTCCGATCAGGCCTTTCCTGACCAATGTCCAGTTTCCTTTAAGGTCAGAGCTGTCTGTTCAGATTCATCAAATTATTCTCCAGGGAATTTAACACAGAATAGAAACCTGCTTCAAGTTTTTTTTAAAGGTTTTTATATTAATGTCTATTTTTGCATTAAAAGCATGTCTTTAAACTTTATCTGCTGTTATTAAACTGAATAAAAGCACATGCTACTGATGGTTTTGATGCGTTTAAAGAAAATGCTAATTAAGAGTTATTTGGTTCATTTCAATCTCTTTTCCATAAAACAGTGCATCTTTTAATGTTTATCCCTGTTAATACAATAGTTCTTTTTCCTCATTCTTGTAGATGGATGCACAGTGAATGTGCTGCACTGGGGGAGCACTCAGAAGCCAAGGATGTCTGCCTTCTTTGTAAGGAGGATCAGCAGCATCCTGCTGGTCAGCGCTGCTTGGAGGATATGCAGTCGACGGAGGAGATGGCGATCCAAGCAGAAGCTAACATGGTGGTGGAGAAGCCGGCAGATGCATCAGACGGGACTGCTGGAGAAATCGGCACATCTGAGATGGATACAGTGAAAGATGGACCTCAGAAAGAGACTCCCATGGGTTCAGGTATGTCACAGTTTGCCAGCAAACAAGCCTAAGCTTAGAGTTCCGACTGTTCAATAATCGTACATGTATCCGGTTCAGTTGCAGTAATTCAATCTACAGCCGTTAGGGGGAATGAAACGATGGCAGAGCCACAGGTAGCAGCAGAAGGATCCACCTGTGGGGGGTCTACAGGTGAATTATAAACTCTGAGATATTTGTTGTTAATAATTAGAATTAGTTTTCTTCTATAAATAAAAATATACTTCCAATCAGAAGAAGTGATGCATCTTATTTTAAATGTTCAATTTGAAATTCAAATTCCTCTGAAAATGCGTCAGATTTATGAAACCAATCATCCCATCTTTTCATTCTATACTCTAGAGCGTCCCACGACACAAGTAGTCTCTTGTCTTTCTGTTGGTGAAAAGAAATCAGAGGAAGGATTCGTTTTGAGGACACAAAGCCCCCCCTCCCAGGTCCTCACAGCAGAAACTCAATGTAACGTTAATCCTGCAGCGGATCCTACAGCTGAAAACATGGAGTTGGGGAACGTGAAAGAAATTCAACAGTCCACCCTCTCTGAAAACGAGGCGTCGCTAAAGAGCGGCTGCATTATGGAGCCATTTAGAAAGGAGGCTCAGAAACCAGCAGCCTTTTCCGTGTCTGTAGACAAACCTGAGCTGCTGTCTATGGATGATAAAGGAGAGAGAAGTGTATTCCAAGACCCCCAGTCTCCTTCCACCATCTCACTATCAACAGACACACAAGAGACCCTTTCTGCCATGGATGTGGACACAAGGTTGCTTCCCCAGTCTGAGGAGGAAGATGAGGAAGAAGAGGACGAGCAAATGAAAGGACACCATCTGGATATAAAGCAGGAGCTGCAAGAGGCGAAGCCGGAGTTGCTGCTGGATGAGATGTCCAGCAGCAGTGGCTTCCTGGGCTCTCCTGGAGAACCAGATCCTCAGCTGTCCATGGAGCTCGGACTGGTTCCCGCTCGCCGTTCCCATGGTGATAACCTTACAGAGACTGATGACTCGCTTCCTTTCGAAGCCCTTCGGAGCGACCGAGAGAAGGCAAAACGTAGAGGGTCTCCAGGGCGCTCTCGGGTCAAACAGGTGAGGCCCTTGTCACATCGATCGCAGTATTTTCTAGATTTTAAAGTGCTTTTATGTCAACGCTGCTTTAAATAATGTTTTTTGTTTTTCTATTTTGACTTGCAGGGGCGAAGCAGCAGCTTTCCTGGCAAGCGGAGACCTCGAGGTGGAGGCGGAGGAAGAGGGCGTGGCGGGAGGTCACGTCTCAAAGCCATGGCTTCCTGCATCGATGCCTTCTTGGTGAGCTTTACGATGACCTCTACACAGAGTTCCAGCACAGTCGTGAAAAGTCCAAAACTATTAAAGAATATTCCTGTTTCCAAGCTTTATTCTCTAAATTTTGTTTCCTTAAAGATAAACGTTTCTAAATACATGTTTTAAACAACCAGAGTGACCCTTCATATTAGTTACGCTAAATAAATGGTTCAAAAAGAGTGATGTTGTATTTGTATAAAACTCATTTTTAGTTACTAATGCATCCGTTAACATTATTCTGTCATATATGTTGCAGGTTTCATATCAGGATTAAGACCCGTATATATTTATCTGTTGCGTGTCAATTTATTTCCATTTACAGGTACTTCTTTGGTGGTGCTTTGATTGAATTATAAAAAGAAATTACCATAGAAATCTTAAATTACTAGAAGGCAAAGTGAACTTTGTTTACATTTTTAGGATTTCATCAAGCACTTCATTTCATTTGATTGTGGTTCTGATTACTGAGCTCATGAGCTGTTATGAAATATAACGAATTATGACTAAAAACTAGAAATGTTTGTGTCATTACAGATTGCTGTTCTGCACTTTTTTAAACAGAAATATTTGAATAGTTTTTTTTCTTTCCATCTGGGCTATTAAAACTCCCCCATGGTTGGTGCATAATTACATTATTGTCCCTTATTTACAGCGTTTTAACAGATAAGATAAGTCATGGAAATATTTTTTGATACATGCATATCAAATACAGATACATGCATTAAAAAAAAATTTTTTTCCCCTTTTATTTTCTTGTTTTACACCAGAATCAAAACAGCTTCCAATACCATGATTTATTTTGACTTTATTGAGACTTATAGTCTTTAAAAAAAAAACAAGTGGTTTAAAATCATGACTGGCAGTTCAGAACTCGTAGATAACAGAAGTCTGTATCCATTTTGTTAAGCCTGGACCATTTCTGGTCCATGTATTTAGAATTAAAAAATGGATAACAGGTCGGGTTTCTTGTTTCTCAGTTTGTTTGTTTTAAACAAAACATTAAATATGGCCTTTTGTTTTTCTATTTAACTATTTCATTTGGAAACCAGGAAACAGTCAAATGGCCGACCTGAACAAAGGCCATTTCTACTTCTAACCAGCCATTTAAAAACAAAATAACAACCAAAGTTTTTTCAAGCTCTTTAAAACATATAAAACTCAATCACTGTAAATACATTTCGGAAAAAAATACAATAAAAAAACTTTGATGTTGAAATCTATAAGCCAAAAAAATTAACCAAGGAAATAAGATTTAAGCCTCAGCTTCAGATATATATTGAAAACTTTTGTATGTACAAATTTTTTTTAATCCATCAAACCCCGATTCACCTCTGTCACCAAAGCACATGAATCTAAATTAGCAACATACGATTTTAAAGGAAAAACAATTTTAGAATAACCGAGCCTGTCGGGCTTCATCTAACATCAACACTGTTTTCTTTTTATTTCTGCTGCCAATTCTGTTTTAAATCTGAGTTTTAATCTAAACATAGTTGAGACAAAGTGAGATTGTAGCTTCGCTCAGAGTGATTCTCTATCATCTCTGATAGTCCTTGTTCATTTTACATTGATTAACGTGGAAAAATATGGACCTTTTAAATGGAAAATATGAAGAGGAGAGCTCTGAACTTAAGTAACCAAGTGAATCATAAAAATAAGTTCTTGTTAGAGTTTTTCACATGTTTCACTTCCCGCCTCTCAGCTAAGCATGACCTCAGACACTGGACTGAGTAAGGAGGATGACGACGAGGAAGACGACACCATGCAGAACACAGTGGTCCTCTTCTCAAACACCGACAAATTTGTCCTCCTCCAGGTACACCGTTTATTTTCATTTGCTAAGGTTTGTCCCCTGATCCGCTCACGCAGCACATCTTTATTTTACTCTCTGCGCTCTTGTCTGTTTCAGGACATGTGTGTCGTTTGTGGCAGTTTTGGAAAAGGATTGGAGGGACAGTTGCTAGCTTGCGCTCAGTGTGCGCAGTGTTACCACCCTTTCTGTGTGAACAGCAAAGTAGGCGCCTCTTTATTTACATCTCTAATATTTATTTAGCTAAAGCAGAGATTGAATCCCGTCTCTCCTTCAGATCACCAAGACAAAGCTTCGAAAGGGCTGGCGCTGTTTGGAGTGCATCGTGTGTGAAGTGTGTGGAAAGGCCTCGGACCCGTCACGCCTGCTGCTCTGTGACGACTGTGACGTCAGCTATCATACCTACTGCTTGGACCCTCCTCTGCACACCGTGCCCAAGGGAGGTTGGAAGTGCAAATGGTAAAAAGAAAAAAGCGACTTACTGTGCATTAGCCTTTTTTTCAGAGCTCTTCATTTGAACTAGGTCACATGGAAATGAGCACATGCAAATTTGCATATTATGTAAAACACTGAAACACAGTATCTCAGCTCAGCATTTGCTGTTTAAAGTTTCCTTGCTCTATTTTTTTACTGGCAATAAGCCTTTTGCCTTTTAAATTAACATTTGATTGAAAATCATTCTCTTCAGCTGGATTGATGGAAGAATATCCTCACTTCTTCTGTGCAGGTGTGTTTGCTGTGTCCAGTGTGGTTCCAGCTCTCCCGGTTTCCACTGCGAGTGGCAGAACAACTACACACACTGCGGGCCTTGTGCCAGCCTCGTCACCTGTCCGGTATGCAGAGAAAACTTCATGGAAGAGGAGCTGCTGCTGCAGTGTCAGTACTGCGACCGGTGCGTGCTGGGTTTCATAGAGCTACACAGGCACAGACTAACTTAGGAATTCACAGAGCTGCAGCTAATGACGACAAGCGGGGAATGGATTATTTATGGAGTTTCCTCATCATAAATTATTCTATAACATCTTAGATTTGTTGGCTTTTATTAAGAAGTGCGCGCTGTCCTGTTTCCATGTGTGTCTCTGCAGATGGGTCCATGCTGTTTGTGAGAGTCTGTACACAGAGGATGAGGTGGAGCAAGCTTCTGATGAGGGCTTTGCATGCACATCCTGCACGCCATATGTTCCTAAACCTGTGGGTGAGTCACAAAATGACTCAGCCAACAAACTGAAAGCAAAGTTTATGGATTTAAGATTTTTCCTCAGTGTTCTGATGTCATGATTAATTAACTTTTGTTTTCTTCTTATTCCTGCTTTTGTTTGTAGTAGAGTCGGCCATCATGGCTTCTATAAAGATCAAAGAGCCAGGTCAGTGGGTTTTATTTCCTACAGGTGCATTCCAATTAATTAGAATATCAAAAGGTTGATTTATCTTTTTAATATCATTCATAAATATATATGTGTATATTTTTTGAGGTTATGGCTTCACCGCATATTAATATGTAAGGATACAAGTTGTAAAATTTATATTTTGTGGCTTACAGAGTAATTGGGTAAACCTGCAAAATTGTTTGCTTGAGCTTAGTTCAGTTTTCTGAACACAGGATCTATGGAGTGTTGAGGAAGATGAGGGACATCAGAAACTGATGATGCGTAAAGGTGCATTCACACCTAAAGCGATTCCAGAAGCAATTGATTTACATGCTATCCTAATGAAGTGCTGTGCTGCCATAGACGCATTTCTACCGACTCGACGGGCCACAACGGCCAATCAGGGCTGGGATGAGGCTGTAAAAATGGAGTAAAGGAGAACAGTGGAAGCTTTCTTTCAATCAAAATGAAAGACGGAAAAAGAATGTTAATATAAGATGAAGGAAGGATTTCTGTTTAGAGGTTTGTGGGTGGCTTTAAAAAAAAAAACAGTTTTAATTTAGCCCTTAAAAGGCCTCTGAAATCATTTTCTTGCAGCTCCAGAGAACCAGCTCTGCTGCTCTCTTTCCTTAACTTCTTGCTCTGGTCTCCTGCTGCTCCTATTTGAGCTCCAGGATGTCCCCTCACCGAACCTCCCCAAAGCAGAATAACAGTTTCAGTTTCCTAGCCCCCCAAAGCTGGGAGCATCTCTGAAGGATGTGGTGGACCCACGGACACAGGCCCCGCTGCTCAGCTTCCATTGAAGATTGATGAGTAAAAATGGACAAGCAGGTGTGCTGATGGCGCAGTGGTTAGCGCGCACGACCCATGTACAGAGTTCTTAGTCCTCGAAGCGGGCGACCCGGGCTCGAATCCGACCTGTGGTCCTTCCCCGCATGTCTCTCCCCCATCTCTCATACACCCTCTCCTGTCAGCCTACTGTCTGAAAAAACGAGCCACTAGTGGCGTAAAAAAACTTAAAAAGAAAAAAGAAGCTGCTTTACATTACAGTTTAACGTCGGGCGTTTCACAGCACCCAGATTCAGATCACTGTGGATTCTATTTCACCTCAGCAGCCCTTCAGACCAATTACCTCCCTGATGTGCTGCATTGAAACAGTAATTCATGTAAAAGATGCCCCTACCAAATATTGGGAACATGCAGTACACTCTAGATGGAAATACCTGCAGTCAGTTGTCATTTCTGTTTTTAAATGGGGTTTAGTTTAGGGCAGGTCCAGATCCTAGATGGACATTTTGGGTTCCTGAAGCCTCCGAATTTACACTGAATGCTACACAGCAGCACCCACTGCTGCCTAACCGACGAGACAGATGCAGACGTCAGATCTTATTGGAATGTGTTAAGTTGCAATGAAAAATACGTCTGATTATTGTTATTATTAATAAAAATATTTGACTGATTCTCCTTGAAAAGATTTTAAGTTTTCATTATTTGGATATCCTTTTATCTGTAATAAATCATTATTTCAATCACTGTAATGAACCTTTCATGATATTCTTACTCATTGAAATGCACCTGCTGCAGCACGGTCTAGTTCTCTTCATTTTTTTCATCAATCCATCTTGAACTTTTTGTTTACAGAACCGCAGTTCTACCGACTGGAGGGTGTGTGGCTGACGGAGTGCGGGATGTCCCTGCTTCGTAGCATCTCCATGTCTCCTTTGCACAAGAGGCGGCAGCGTCGCTCTCGTCTTGGCACCCTGTGCTGCGATGGAGGTCCGGATGGGATGGATATGAGGGAGGTTGAAGGAGACGGTGAGGATGGAAAAGGTTAGCCCAGTTTCACACCATGAAGGTCATTAAACATTCGTCAGCAGCGAATTTGTTCTTTAAATATTACTTCCAAATATTAGGCTGCGGGGAGCCAATGGATTGTGACTCAAAAATGGAGCCTCCAGGTAGTCCGGACAGAGACGGTGGAGAGAGGGACGCTGGTGCTGAAGGCATGGGCGACTGTGAGGGTCTGAAAGGCGGAGCAGACGAGACGGAGGACAGTAAGAAGAGAAAGCGGAAACCCTACAGGCCGGGTAGGTTTCCTGGGACGTCGCACCGTTTTACACCTACATCATTTTTTCATCAGTTACTAGACCTGAAAAATAATTTAAAAAAAAGGTTAATTATATTAAAATGACAAAATATATTTTATTGGGATTTGTTTGTAATTCAGATGATTGTGAAGTGAACGGAAAAAGATATACATGGTAGTTATTCTTTATTTACAGGGTTCCCACAGGGTTTTAAAAAGTCTTAAAAGACTTAAATTTACACATTCACATTTAATAACTTAACATGTCTTACAACAAATAAAATTTGATGCCGTAGGTCTAAGTGTTGGGTTGTTTATTAGAAATTTGTCGCTTGAGATTGGGAGATTGACAAAAGCTCCCAGATATAGACATCTAGCAAGTGGGGTGCTGCTGTAGGGTGGAGGTAGAGCGCATGACCTGCTGACCTTTGCCAAATGTGTCTCTCTTCTCTTTGTGATAGAATAACAGTACAACCCACTGGTGGGCCATATATCTTCTGACACCTGTTGTCTCCTCTGACTTCAGCCAGCTTCATCTTTACAATCTTTTTTTTTTTTTTTTTGATATATTCAGCATCATAAGGGTGTAGCGTCTGCTGCAGCATGATACTGCCACCACCTTGTTTCAGTATAGTTGCAGTGTTGGTATTGCCAACGGTCTCATCTGAGCAGAGCAGAATATTCTTGTATGGTTTTCTCTGAAACTCTTCTCCTAACTGAGTTGTGGTTTTCTGCGGCTCCACCAGCCTCTTCTCTCATTAATAGCTTTCTGTCCCCACCAGTAATCATCATAACCTAAAGTATAAAATACACTGACATGATAGAATGTGGGAAAAACAGTTGAAAGTGTATAAGTTTTCTAGACTCATTTCACTTTGCAAATCATTTTCACAAGAACTGAACGTTTTTTTGCCAAAAATCCAAACTACAAATGTTGTCAACCCATAATATGCTTTTATTTTCCTTTGCACTGAGCATGTAGATGCTCCACTCTAGGGTTTCATTGTTTTCATGACCTTGAAAGCTTCTTTGTCCAGAGCCCATATTCACTGGAACAGAGCAAACTTCTCACATGCATGGATCTACACATAACTGCAACTCCCGGTTCCTTTCTGTTTTACGGCAAACCCACTTTAAGTGTAATACTGCCACCTAAAGGGCCGGAGTGAGAAAGTCAGTCTTACCCTTGTTAAATGTACTGTGACCAAAACTGAGATCCTCTGTGGTTTGAAAATTGTATTTTGTGAAATTCCAGCTTTATTTCAAATGCAGTTTATTGCACAACCCTAATTGTTTCATATTTCCTTTAGGGATTGGGGGCTTCATGGTGCGACAAAGGAAGTGTCACACACGTTTAAAGAAGGAGTTCTTTGCCCAGCTGGCTGGAGAGACCACATTAGATGGACAGCCTATCGAACGAACTATTGAAGAAGGTTGGACTCAACACATGGCCCATTCTTTCTTTTATTATGCATATAATTGAAGGCTTTAGTGTTCAGTAGAGTTATAACAGGAGTCCATCAACAAATATGTTTTGATCATTTTGTATGGAAGGGTGTAGTTTGTATTTTCAATTACATTTTTTTTGTGTAGGAAAGATATAAACTGTCTTTACTATATTTAAATAAAATTTACATTATTTGATTTTAAAAAGCTACCAAAATTCTTATTTGTGATATGAGTGAAACAGAAATAAAAGCAGGGGTCTTCATATACTTGAACTACTGAGTCCCAGACACTGAAATGATTCTCAGATTTACATCTCTTCCTTTAAATGAATGAGCTGTGCATGAAATCTACTTTTTCTCAAATGCTACCATCCTTTCTGGACACATAGTGCCGGCCGACTGGTATCAGTTGATGTAAACCTGTTTAAAGTGAGCGCTCTATGTGTGTGTAGGACCTCACCCGGACACTGACAACATAATGGATCCCAGACCAGCAGAAGGTGAAGAACAGGCCAAGAAACGCCGGGGCAGAAAAAAGAGCAAATTGGAGGACATGTTTCCAGCTTATCTTCAGGTTCACAGACTCACTGTTGCTCCTTTACTTAAAAATCGGACCTTAATTATTCATTCTTGTAACGTTAATGTCTGCTGACTTGCAGGAGGCCTTCTTTGGGAAGACACTAATAGACTTGGGTAAAAAAGCTGTGATGGTAGCTCCAGGCCAGAGGCCAGGTGCTGGCCATGTCCAGCCTGTCTTACAGAAACCAGCAGGAGTCAAAATCTCTACCCCAGAGGGTAGGTGCTCTTAATAATAGCAGTGTTGCAGTCCTTGGTGTATTACTGGGTGTGTCAAAGAGTCCATAGACTGACGTCTGTGCTTCTCTCTCCAGCTGAAGCCAAGGATCGGATGCTGGAGGGAAACTTTCCTCTCAAGCGGGAGGCGGGTGAAGCACCCCAGGCTCAGGGAGACAACACAGGTACAACTGTCTGTGGATGTTGAGGCCACCATACATGTGTTACTATTTTATTAAAGCTATTCACCATTGACTTACGAATGTTTAACACTGTTAGGGACTGCCGCTCCCTCCTCATCAGTGAAGGACCAGCCCACTCATCCCCATGACTCTGAGGCAGAAAAAAGTGAAGGTAATTACCTCAGTTGGAATTAATTGATGTATTTTCTGGAACTTTAATTTCCTCTGCCTGTTAATTTAGGAGTGTTTTTACTGTGGAGTCCAAAGAAGGACCCCAGTGGTGTCTCGAATGGTGACTGTATCTATATTTTTACTGTTTTTTTTATGTCTATACTTTCTGTAAAGCACAATGTGAGCCTCCCTAGTGTGTGAAAGGAGTTCTATAGGTAAACCTGCACTTAGTTAAAGTCACAGTTAACTTTGTCAGTGGAAGCTGTTTTTAAAACCGAGGATTCATGCTGAAATCTCTCCATTAAAGTGTGCATTCATACTTATAATTTTTGGCACCCCTATAAATTGTTACACTCAAGAGGAACCAGCAGAATAAATGTGTAGCAGCTGCTATAATGTGGTTTCTTTTGGGGGGGGGGGCAGCTGCTTACAACCTGAGAACTTCCTCTGTTGAGATTTATAACATCAACAACAAAAAAACTCTTATACAGCAGAAACAGTAAAACTTGTGACTTTTTCATAACTGAGCACACTTTGGAACCAATAACCGCCCCGTTGCTTGGTGTGACTCCAACAAAGGTTAAAAGAATTTCTCCAATGCCGATCTTCTTGGTTTAATCGTCCAGAGAGGTGTGTCGCCCCCGTCGCTCTTCCAGTCAGTGATTTTTGCTGAGTTCAGTGTTTGCAGTCTGAAACTTTGCCGATATTGCTTTAAAGTCAGAGGAAGTTGGTAACAGTCAGACATGTTTAAGAAACAAAGGAGCTTAAGGGGTTACTTTACTTGTTTGTCACATATGGTACTAAGCAGGTTGATTTAAATCTGTCGCAGTCTAAATAAGCCAAAAGGTTCAGAGTTGTACTGATTTAAACTCATTTGGCTGAATTATTATACAAAGTAATTATGTTTAATTATACATGAGTTTAAAGTAGAATGGGCTCCAGAAAACTACGCTGGTTCCTATAAACGGATACCTGGAGTTAAAACATTAGAGTTTAGAGTAGCTTATATATTTGAATACCACCTAAACTGAAAGGTGAAATGCTAAAAGCTTCTAATATTTAGTTTTTTTGTACCTTTTTCTTTGTGTGAAAGGTCTTCCACAAGGAGTGGAGAGTCAGGACTCTGAGCAGTTCTTCAGGAAGGTTCTGGGAGTGTCAGACGGTTCCTCTTTAGGAGGGATGAAGCCCATCTTGGACGGCGCTAAGGGTGAACCGAATCGCAGTGCAGTGGCACAGAGAGCTCTACCCTCAGGTGGGTAAAATACCCCCCACCCCACAGATTAGAGCAGAAACTCACCAGGGTTCCTGCACAGCAATGAAAAGTAATCGTTTGTTGATGCTTAGGAAGTCGCCACATTTATCTGAGACAGAGCAAAAAAAAAAAAAAAAGAATGAACAACATTGAATTTGTAGAGCAAATGAATCAAAGAACCAAAATTTAAATGTTAATAGCAGAAATCTGGTGCTTATTTTGCTTATATCAGTTGTAGATTAGATGGGTCCGGTTTAGGCATTAAGTGAAAATTTTGCACTGATTTGAGAAAAATTGGGTTCATTTTTAAGTGCAGACATACACAGCATAACAGTGAAAGCTTGTGGTGTTTAACGAACTGATCGGAGGCAAAACTCTGATTTAATTTCTGATTTTAAGAACTAAAGAGTAATATATATAGTAGTAAGGAAAAGGTGTCTTAACTAACCTCAGTAAACATGCAGCTTTTTTTCTATTTTTAATCTTATGTCCGGGAGAATAACCAGGATGTTAATGATGTAGTTTTTGTCAACATTGTAATTATTAGTGAAATGATTTAATGACTAAAGCATTGATGGTTTCTCTTGAAGGGCCCCTACCCTCTGCAGAAATGATGGAAGCTTTTCCTGGCCTCTCTCAGTCTCCCTTCTTTGACATGAGGTACAACCAACACTGATAGACTTATTAATAAATGACTATTTATAGAATGTTTATGTATATTCCAGTCATTAAATATCATCCTTTTGAACCATTTATGGCTCTTATAGTTACTTAAGTGGATTTCTCTTTATCACTTGCAGGGAGAGAGGACTCTTCAGTCCAGAAGGGGGTGAGGAGAGCCCCTGGGCCACCCCCTCCACCCCTGTGACGCCCTCCTCCCCACCCACTCCCACAGAGGCAGATGGTGACGGGCTGTCCTACAACCAGCGGAGCCTCCAGCGCTGGGAGAAAGACGAGGAGCTGGGAGAACATTCGACCATTTCCCCGGTTCTTTATGCCAACACCAACTTCCCTTCGCTTAAACAGGACTACCCAGGTTAGTAAAGGGAGAAAATCCTTCGGTTGGGCCTGATTTTTACGTCACTATCTCAATATGAGACTGTTGTTCCTTTTACGGCGCAGCTTCTATATTTGTTTTGTGTTTTCAGACTGGGCGAGTCGCTGTAAGCAGATTATGAAGATCTGGAGGAAGGTTTCTGCTGCTGACAAGGTTCCATACTTGGTGAGTTCACTGTCATGTAAAGTGGGCTGAAGTTATTAGTACTTATTAGTATCTGTCGACTCAGTACAAGGTAAATATGAAGCTTGTTATTTGAGACACCAATTAAAAAAGAAACATGTGAAAAGGGCAATGATTCTTGATTTAAAGATAGATTGGAGGGAAAAAAATCCAAATATTTTACTTCTAGTGTAAAACAGCGAGTCTTTTTTATTCACCTCAGTCAGAATGGGACATTAAAAAGGACGAGCTGATGATAATGATTATTATTATGCTGATGGACATACATCTGTTTCTGTTTAATGTAGGAAGGAACCATTGTTAAAAACCTCCGGGATCTGTCATTAATACATTTGAGGTTAAAGGTCATTTTCTTCCTCTCAGATATCGGTCACAAAGATTCATTATTTGCTGCATGATATATCTAACTTCTATATTCACTGAAACAGTCACTTGTCAATCATACTGCAATAAAAAAACTCACTTTGATCCAGTGCTTATGGTTAAAATACAAATCCTTCATGTAGTCTGTTCTCACACTGGATGTGTGCTTGACGTGGCTAAGATGCTAAACCTCACAGTGATCAGGATTTTGTGACGGAGAGAAGAGTCTGAATAATAATATGTCTCAAATATGAACAATATCCCTGTCCCTGTACTGGGACATTTAAAACACAGCCACATGTTTAGGATGATATGATTTAGTTCTAATTTGATCAAAACTAAACACAACTACTTAGAAAAATTTGTTTTCATGCGAGAAAGTTTCCAACTTCCTGTCATTGGATCAAAACTCATCATGTTTCACAGCAGGTGTTTTAAACAAACCACCATTGTTTCCACCGTTATTAGATATAAATATTACATTAACTTGTAAATAAAACTCATAACATTATATCAACAGAAACAATAGACTTCTAAATATATTAGGATGTACTGACGGTATTTTGCACCTTAAATGGCGGCCCTGTTGAATTATCAGGTCATTATCAGCTCAGCATACTGAAGGGAAATAGTTCTTAGCATCTTTTTTCCCCACACACTAAGACTCGGTCTGATTATTATTGTTTTAAGGTCTTTGTTTAGCATATTTACACTTACAGTGTTTATTGAGATGTTTTATGTTAAAGAAGGGAGGTTCTGCAGCAGATATGAATAAAAAGCAGCCTGTTATCTCCTCTGTCCAGTCGATGCATGTGAACTCTGTCGTACTGAGAAGTGAAACCTACATTGATTTTATTTTTTGTCATGAAGTGTACATGTTAATGAAAATAACTAGAGTACTTGTATCTTATTGTAGCAAAAGGCCAAAGACAACCGAGCAGCTCAGAGGATAAACAAGGCACAGAAGGTGAGGAACATGTCCATCATCCCTTTTTATGAGGATCAGGTGTGTGTACGTTCTTTAACCTTGTGCTGCTCCTGTTTACTCTTTTTGTCTTACAGCAGGCAGAGAGTCAGGTGTGTCGGCCTGTCAAGACTGAGGCGGTGCATCCTAAAGGCGAGCGGCCAACTCTCCACCTCCAGATCCCTCCCCCCTCAGTCTCGGCGTCCGTTTCTTCCCATCCAAGCTCTGCAGACAGTCCCTTTTCTTTTCCTCCAGACTCGGGTTCATCCTCTGTATTTTTCTCAGACGGCGCTCTAAAGACCCCTCTGTCAGCCGAGAGCCGGACTGATCCTCTGTCCAAACTTCCACCTCAGTCACCTCTTTCTCACTCGCATCCAAGCACACCCTTCTCTCACAGTGTGACCAGCCCTTTACAGGCCTCTTCCTCAGGTTACCCCACTTCCGGCCCACAGGGTCCTCCTCAGGGACGGCCAGACAGCCTCAGCCTTTTTGACATGCAACCAGGAACTCCTGGAACCCCTAGACGGGCTCAACACGTTGACCCTTACTTCAGATCGCAGCTGCTACAGCAGCAGCAGCAGCAACAACAGGGTCATCCTCTACTTTCACATCAGGGACCTCAGGAGGCCTTAGGACCTTCTGGAAGTCCTCACTCAAGAGGTCCTGGCCTTGGAGATTCACCTCGTTTCTCCCCACTCCACAATACCCAGCATGGCGACCCTTTCAGAGCCCAACAAGGGATGGGACGATCAGACTTTGGTTCGTCTTCATCACCCTCTGCTGTGGCTTCCTCACCTGTGAGTACAGGACAGCACAGGGCTGACATTAGTGCACCTTCTCCACGTCCTTCCGCAGGAAGACTGGAGCTACCCTCTGGGTCTCCATCTGGGATGCTGGAGGCTGGCGATGGTTTATTCAAGGCACCGATGACGCCTCGAATGCATCAGGGAGATAGCGGGCCACCTCATCCTGGAGCTTCCCCTAACCATCCATCTGAGAGCTACCGCCAATCCCCCTCCCATAGTTTCTCTGAGGCTCATTCTCACCCACAGATTCCTCCCAGACCACAGTTAGGTGACAACTGTGGACCTCAGAGACACACTGTTGCACAGCAGGAGCAGGGTCACAGAGTTCCCTCCAGTCCGCAGCCCCAGGGTAGCGCTCAGTCTCCCCACACTCCAGGGGGCATGTCCTCCGATCCATACGCTGTCCATTCTCCAGCAACTCCTCGTTTCCAGTCCCCCGATCCTTCTTCCAGGCCACCTTCCCGACCACAGTCCAGAGACCCCTTTGCTGCTATCCACAAACCTCCTCGCCCTCCCTCTCATTCCTCAGAGGGAGCTGGGAATTACAAAACACCCCCTCATCCCAACCAGCCAGTGGATCCCCTCTGTGGTAAACCCAGCTTCAGCCGCAGTCCCAGCACTGGATCTTACCAGAGTCAGGTGTTAACAGGTCAGCCTCAACAGC
The DNA here is from genome assembly GCA_034780135.1 of Jordanella pulchra. NCBI lineage: Eukaryota > Metazoa > Chordata > Actinopteri > Cyprinodontiformes > Cyprinodontidae > Jordanella > Jordanella pulchra. The sequence goes on from JAUZNJ010099444.1 coordinate 35,350, forward strand.
CGCAAGCTCAGCTGAGTCAAGGAGCAGACAACCAGGGTCCCAGGGTTCCCCCTCCTTCTGAATCCCAAGAACTATCTGCCGAGCTCCCTCATCCAGCAGCTGCACAAAGCTCACAGGAAATGCCCGACATGTCAGCAGCACAGGAAGCTTCACTGGTTGGTCTCAGCCCATCTGAACTGGAGAAATTCAATAAGGTATCAGGATGGCTTGAAGCTCAGTCAGCGCCTATCTTTTGTTCTTTTGTTAACCATTGCTGCTCGTCTTCTTTTTACTTCTAACAGCGACAAATTCTGAGGGATTTCATCATGAGACAACAGAGGCAGAAGAATTCAATCAAACAAGAGAAGGAGGCAGCTGCTGCAGCTGCTGCTGGAAACGCATCCCCAGGCTGGTCTGGGGGGGAGATGGGAGCGTTTCAACAGGACAAGACCCTCAGAGCCCCGCCTCCTTATCCACAGGTACACCTGCACCACTGGGGGTGGATACTTTAAATGCAAATTATGCTAAATACTGGGATAGAAATGGAAACTGATTGCCTTCCTTTTGGGAAAAAGGGTTGTTATGACACAACAAAGTTGGCCTATTAAAAGTAAAAATTGACGGTACAAAACAAACAAAAAGGAACCTGGGGAACTGATTTAGCTTTTTCTCTGTTTAGGACCGTGTTGTTGCTGCTGCTCCCACTGAGGCTCCGGTTTCTGTAGCTGGGAAGATGCCTGTGGTCGGGGGAGGCATGGAAGATAAGCTTATTCGCCCACCGCCTACTGGGACGGCTGCTGTTATGGATACAAGTGGACTAAGGTAAGCACTGTTAGGAAGTAGAGTCCTCAGCAATGTTAGTGGTATAAAGTTGAAAATGGTGATTCCTGATCTGTGAATGTCAACGTTAAACACTGGAGAAGTAGTTGGAATAAATGGTCTTGTTATACAAAGAGCTGCTTATTACATTTATATTGTGTAGATTAGATTTTTTTTAAAAGGTTGTTTTTTTTATTTCCTGTTTACTCTTTATTTTTTCTCCTATCAAAAAAGGCAAAAATCTGTCAGGGAGAAAAACAACTTTTAGCCCTATTTCGTATTTGAACAAAAACACAATTGCATTCAGTTGCTACAAACTGCTGTAAACTAAACAATTATGTTCAGGCCCATGTTTTACTGTTTCAGATCTTTTTTATATATTTTTTTTATAGCTCCATAAACTAAGTATTTATGTTTTTCCATCAGGCTGCCAGGGCCCATCAGACCTCACGGTATGTTTGGCCGTCCACCGTTCCCTCCCCAGTGGCAACCTCAAGGTCCAGGTCAGAGAAGATTACCTCAGCCTGGCCTTGAAGCGATGGGCATTAGACAGAACCTTAACCCTGGTGTTAACATGCAAGGCGTGGAAAGCCCCCACACCATGATCCCAGGACATGGAGGAGAAAACATGCAGGCTCTGGGTCAAGGGCCCCCTCCCCAGTTTATTGAACTGAGACACAACTCTCAAAGGCCGACCCTACGGTCACCGTTTATGCCCAGAGGACCGCAGCCAAGACCACGTCTCTTTGTGCAACAGCCAGTTTTGGCTGGATCCTACTTTCAGCAGCATCCAATAGCTCAGTCAGGAGGTATTCAAGCAGAGGGAGGTGGTACCCCACACCTGGGGCTACCGCAGGGCATGGCAGTACCAGGTTTGCTGCCCTCACAGTCTGCTGGACCAGTGACCCAACAACCGCGCCTGCAGCCTCAAGCAGCTTCCAACCCGAGTGTGCAGAGTGCTGAGCAGCAGCGAGCTGCACATCCAGGATTGGTGACGGAGCCCCAGGCGGCAGGTGTGGGGACCTGTGAGGAACTGCCAGAGCCTGACCTCGAGGGTCTTGGTGATGCTTCTGGGGATGGCGGTGTGGATGATGAAAACGATCTGACTCTCGACTTGGATCCTGACAAAGGAGACGACGACTTGGGTAACCTGGACAACCTGGAGACCAATGATCCACATCTGGATGACCTTTTAAACGGGGATGAGTTCGACCTCCTAGCTTACACCGACCCTGAGCTGGACCAGGGTGACCCCAAGGATGTCTTCTCAGACCAACTGCGGCTAGTAGAAGCTGAAAGTGAGACTCCTGGATCTGCTCGCTGTAAAGTTGAAGATAAAGCTAAAAAGGAGTTGGGGCAGAAGTCTTCGGCAGCAGGTTCTCAAGAGGATTCTGCTACCTCACTTCCAGCTGCTGCAGAAAGGGCCGATTCCTCCAAAGTCAAAGCAGAGGACAAAGGTCTGACCCCTCAGCTGCAGTCGGGACAATCTGTGGTCAAAGATGAAATGAGAGAAGCTGTGTCGATGCTTCTTGGGGGGACCACGTCAACCATCAAAGTGGAGCAGAAAGAAAACCACCCATCCTCTCTCAGTTCCCTGCAGATCGGCAGACTTCAGTACTCCCTGTCTGGACAGGGCGATCCTTTTTCTCCAGGCGCCCCACATGGAGACATGGGGGATGACCCGCTAGGGCTTCCTGACGTAGGGGGCCAGGACTCACCCGCAGTAGATTTGGCAAAAGTAGAGAGCCGTTTGGAAGGCGAATTGCCTCTTCTTATACAGGATCTCCTGGAGCATGAAAAGAAGGAGCAACAGAAACAGCAGCAGTTGAGTTCCCTTCAACAGGGAGGCATCCCTGCTCATTTCCCTGGTCTCTCCGGTCAACATCCGAACCCACAGGGACCAGAGCAGCTGATTCTGCAACATCAGCCACGTCCTCCGGTCCAGGGCATGATGGGACAGTCGGGGATGGTGCCACGGGCTCCACACCCGATGCAGCAACAGCAGAGGATGATGGGACCGGGCATGGTGCCTCCGCCTCACATGGCAATGGCTCAGCAGCAAGCCCTGATGAGGGCAGGACAGCCGGGGATCCACCCGGGCCTCGCTCATCAACCGCAGCCGGTCGTTAAACAGCCACCGATGGCTAACAATTTCTTCCCAGATAAAGGTAAGCAGACAGCAGGTCACTGATGGCGCTTTGTGGATTGTTATATTTTTGTTGATCATTAAAAACTGCCATTGCAGATTTGGATAAATTTGCTCCTGATGACATCATTGATCCTATCGCCAAAGCAAAGATGGTGGCTCTGAAGGGGATTAAAAGAGTGTTGGCACAGGATCCGACAATGGTTGCTCCTCCTGGGATCAATAGGTACTTCTGTTAAACAAACCTTTTTTATCAAGTGTCAACTAATCCATGGAAGCTGCTTTAACTTTTGAGGTTTTCTTTTGTTTTGCATGAACAATTCTTCATAATCATAGAAGGAAAAGGCTAAATGGTTTGTGATTTAAAATTAAAAATCTTCTCTCAGATTTGATCCAAATCATCTGTGTGCACCCACTTATAGGTAAAGCTTCTCAACTGGATTAAGTTCTGGACTTTGACTAGGCCATTTTAACTTGGCCTGTTGCTGCTCTGGCTGTAGCTTTGGGATCCCTGTCACTTTACTGCTACAGTTTTCCACGATTGCTCCGTATTTAGTTTCATCTCATCCAGTGTGCACTGACCCCCTTCTCTTTACCCGCTGCTGAAATGAGTCCCCATGGCATAACTCTGCCACCACCATGTTTAAACATGAAGCAAAGGCGTTTAGAGTGATATGTCTGGCCTTTGTCAAACAGCCAGTGGGACTTTGTTGGCATTACGGGTAGAGGAACATGTTGGTAGCTTAATGTTTCATTTTCAGTAGAGCGTACCTGTTCAGCAACTTTAATTTGGGGTATCATAGAAGATGCAAATTAATTTTAACAAATCATTTCCCTTTTGTTTCTTTATGTGGGTCTGCTTTTTTAAATACATTAAGTTTTGTTGTTTGCACAACTGATCATTTTCAACCTTTTTATTTTTAAAATTATTTTATTTTAGGCAACAGGTTTCTCTGCTTGCCCAGCGGTTGGCCTCTGTACCCGGCGCAGATCCTGCTCAAGTTGCACCCGGACCACCCAAGGTATGCGTTTTTCTGGAGACGTAGATTTAAACTTAATCCACCTTCATCCAGATCCACCTTAATGTGTTTTTTTTTTTTTGCTCAGGAGGGAGAACCGAATCCTGCTCAGTCAAGACCTAACCCTCCCCAATTTGTGCAAGGGATCATTAGTATGTTTTCCCTGCAGTTCTCCTCAAAAATCAGTTTTTATGAATTTTAAAATCCAGGTTATCTAGAGGATGAATTGTCTTTTCCTTGTATCCTAACAGATGATGCAGAGCAGCACCAGTATGAAGAGTGGCTTCTTCATACTCAACAGCTCCTCCAGATGCAGCTGAAGATTTTGGAAGAACAGATCGGAGTTCATCGAAAGTCACGCAAAGCCCTTTGCGCTAAGCAACGCACGGCCAAGAAAGCTGGCAGGGAGTTTGCAGAGGCTGATGCTGAGAAATTGAAGCTGGTCACCGAAGAGCAAAGCAAAATCCAGAAGCAGTTGGACCAGGTTTGCAGGATTACAAAACCCTTAGATTTCACATCAGACATCTAGACTGCTGGAATGTTTGTATAATAATCTAATAAATATTCGGTTCTAGGTACGCAAGCAACAGAAGGAGCACACCAACCTTATTGCTGAGTATAGAAGCAAACAGCAGCAGCATCAGCAGCAGCAGGGCTCCGGTCTTCTTAACCCAGGCCATCCCACACAAGGAGGGGCCATGTTTCCAAAGATCCCTGGGCAGATGATGATTGGCCAGCAGGGGGCACCGGTAATGGGACAGCGCCCTGGCATGATGCCCCTGCGGATGCCCCAAGGGCAGCCTTTTATGGGGCAGCAGCAACAGCTTCCACCTGGTCCAAGGGTTCCAGGTCCTTCTGGGGCCCCGGCTGGATTTTTTCCCCAGGGCCCTCAAGTGCAAAGCACGGACCCCAGGCTTCTTCAAGAAAGGCAGCTTCAGCACAGAATGCAGATGGCAAAGCTCCAGCAACAACAGCAAGCCATGATGTGTCAGCAGCCGATGCCGCACCCAAATCAACAGCCCACTTTGATCCCTCAGCCTCCGCAAGGCATGATGGGAGGTCAGCGTATGGCCCAGCATCAAGCAGGAGCTCAACCGGTAATAATAGCCACTCAGGCAAATCAGCAGAGCATGGTGCAAGTTCCACAAGGAATGGTTGGAGGTCAGTCTGCAGCTCCACCACAGCAGAACCTTGCAACGGGTCAGCCTCAGTCCATGATGGCCGCTCAGCCTGGATTAATGGGGAATCAGCCATCGCAGCAGCCAAGGCCTCCGCTGATGATCGGTCAGCAGGGCGTCGTCGGATCCCCCGGTCACCCCGGACTCCGGGGAGCCGCGGCTCAGTTGACCCAGCAGCAGCAGAGCATTGTGGCCCAGCGCATGCTTGCATCTCCGCAGCAAATGGCCCAGATGAGGCAGGCGACACCGATGATCAGTCAGCCCAGCCAAGACCAGGGGGGGCTTTCTCAGCCCTGCACCCCGCAGATGGGCTCCTCGCCTTCAGCAGGAAGTAACACACCTCAGCCACAGGGATCTACTGACAGCCAAAACACAGGAGTCAAAGACGGGGGAATCTTAAGCCCCGAGTCCAGAACTCCACCACAGCAGAGCGGACCTTCCACTCCCAATCAGAGCTCCCAGCTTAATAATCCTTTGGACCAAGGGCGACAGCAGCAGCAACAGATTTATTTAACCCAGCATCACCAATTGAATCAGGCCGTCCACGAACAACAACCTGGGACTGTAAACCAGCCAACCAGTGTCGCTCAGCAGCATCCAGTGGGTCTCCAGAGACAAGGCTCCCTTAGTGCTGATAAACCCAGTTTGATGCCCATTAAAGAGGAGGGCAAAACTGTTGAGTTTCTTACCCAACAGCAACAGATCATTCAAAATGCCCCTCAGAAACCACAGGAAGCCAGCATGCAGCAGATGATGAGTCAGAACAATCCTGGCCAGGCTCAGCCCGCAGCAGTGGGCCTGAATCCACAACAGCAAGCCCTGATGGCCCAGCAGCAGAAGCAGCAAGCCATGATGGGTATGATGAGAGCCCAGCAGCAAGGGATGATTGCACAGAGACCCGGTGTTCCACCTGGACAGATCCGCACCCCCATCAACATCCAAGCCATCATTGCTCAGAATCCTCAGCTCCGTAATCTCCCCCAGAATCAGCAGATCCAACACATCCAAGCTATGATTGCACAGAGGCAGCTCCATCAGGGGCAGATGTTGAGGATGTCTGTGGGCCAGGGTCAGCAAGGTCAGCTGAGGGCCCAGGCGCCACAGGTTGGGCAGCAGATGATGGGGATGGAAGGCCATCAGATGCCATATGGCGGCAAACCAGGCACCCTGGCCAATCAGCAACAGCCAGGCATGTTTGGCCAGCAACCTGGAGTAGCCTCTCAGGTGCAGCAAGGGATGATGGTCCAAGGTCAGCAGCAGCCGCAAACAGGGGAGATGATGCAGCAGCAGCAACATATGATGAGAGGACATCTACAGATGCCACATTCTCCGATGGAGCAGAACCGCATGTTGAGGCCAAACTCGCCGCGCCAACCCCTGGTTAACTCTCCTGGAGATCCACAGCGGCACATCTTCAATCAGCCCCTGCGCCCGCCCACTCCCACTCAGACCCAGCAGCAGGCATTAATGGCAGCAGCAGCAGGAAGAGTCCCCGGCTCCCCATCACATGCATATTCTCCAAGAGGTCCCTTTGGGATGAGCCCAGCCCACCCAGGCTCGCCGTACTCCTCCCACGCCTCTTCTCCTTCTGTTGTTGACAACAGAGCCGGCAGAGGGAGTCCCTTCAGCCAAGTCAAGTCATCTCCGCTCAGGTCACCTGGAGCCAGGAGTCCGCTTGATTGTCCCGGACTGAAAGTAGAGACTCAGACGTCGAGCAGTGAACCATCTCAGACAGCTCAGGTGACTCCTAATGGGCCCCAGAAATGCATGAACGTTCAGCAAGAGTTGAAGCAAGTTACAGAGGCATGCTCACAACCAGGGGAGCAGTGCAGGATCCCCATACAGAACATCAAACAGGAACCAAGGGAGGTTCAGTGTGACGGATCCTCAGAGGCAAATCCAGGAGCTATAAAGAGAGAAACGGGTGAAAAGGTAACATCTGGGAACAACACAGGTTTTATTAATGCAGGAAACATGCCGAGGGATTCTGAGAGCCAAGGTCCGCGGTCCGAGACCGGACAGCAGCTGCTGCAGAAGCTGCTGAAAACAAAGAACCTTCAGCTTAACGCTCAGAGGCCCTCTGAGGGCATCCACAACGAGATCAACGGTCACATCAACGACAAACTGGCAATGCTGGAGCAGAAACTTCAGGGGACTCCAAGGAATATGGAGGTATTAGTGAGTTTTGATGCACTTTTTACTTTTTTCACTCAAATGGAGAAAAAGAAAAAATAATCTTCTCAAACTTCACAGGATTTGCAGTCTATCAGTAAAAGGCCTCCCGTACAGAAGCCAAAGCGCATCAATAAGCCACCTGGAGACAGAGGGCCCAACTCACGGAAAAAGAACAAAAAGGAGGAAGTTGGAAAAAGCGCACAAACCAGGATAAAACAACTCAAACAGGTAACTGTTTTTTTTTTTTTTTTTTTTTTTTTTTTTTTTTTTTGTACTTCATGTTCTAAATCATTCAATCTAATGTATGGAAACGTTTCAATTAACATTTCCCCTCCAGGGTTTATCTTTGCTTCCGTTGATGGAGCCTTCGATCAACGCCAGCTTGGATCTCTTTGCTCCTTTTGGAAGTAGTCCAGCCAATGGAAAAGAGCAGCTGAAAGGATCCTTTGGAAACGCAGTGCTGGACAATATCCCAGACTACTATTCTCAGCTACTAACCAAGGTATAACAGAGCTGCACTGCATGTTAACTTTGTCGCAGTTACAAAGTGAAGCAGAAAGCCCTGAAGTAACTGTTTGTATACCAACAGAGTAACCTCAGCAACCCCCCGACACCCCCTTCCTCCCTCCCACCTACTCCGCCTCCATCGGTGCAGCACAAGCTGCTGAACGGAGTGACTCCTGGCGATGAGCTCCCTGAGAACCAGAAGGACTCTGAGGCAGCAGAGGAGCCAATGGGTAAGTCTTTATTCACATCTAAGCAAGGTTGTCATGATGCTGGATTCTAGTCATGCTTCAATATTATCCTCAGAATCTGCAGCAGAGGAGGTGAAGAGTGTAGACATCCTTGCGGCCCTCCCCACACCACCGCATAATCAGAACGAGGATATCAGGTATGATGATTCTTTAGCTGTAAGCTTGTCTGCAGCTGGAATAAGAGCTGATGAAGTGCTTTTTATCTTCATGACAGGATGGAAAGCGATGATGAAGATACTCCAGAAACCATCATTCCTGCATCATCCCCTGAGAGTAACCTAGGAGACGTAAATCCTCGTTTCCCTCACCTGCTGGAGCCCAAGGAGGAGGAGACGGAGAGGGCAATATCCCCCATCATACCCCTCATACCTCGCACTGCCATTCCAGGTATCGTGTCCTCGGATTAACAGAGCTTATTCACGAGGGCTCGAGTAAAATTCCCCGTTCACTATTAAATGTTTTTGTGTAATATTTGTGATCTCACTTATTTTGCAGCATTCCCTGAAAGCAAACCATTCGAGGAGTCTGATGGGAAGACTGTTTGTATGTCCAACCATTGGGACAAGACCAAAAGCAATGAGGTGTCTGTTACCTTGACAATGTCTTCTGCTGCAGCCAAGGTAACAATAAACCTGAACGAATAAAGCTTTTTTTTATTAGATTCATTTCAGCTAATGTAATTTGATGCATATGATTGGTTGTTTTCTCCATTTTCAGAAGCTAAATCATGTAATGATGGCAATGGCTCAGCTGCTGCACATTAAAATGCCAGGAACCTACGAGGTCACGTACCCTACCCAAAACCCTGAGCTGCCTGGAGTGGACGGGCCTGAGAAAGGACCTGGTCACTCAGGTGAGCACTGTTTCTATCTCCGGGTTTAAATCTGCATAGTTTAACAGAGCTGAAGCATTTATTGAATCACAGTCTAAAATTAGCACAGCGCAGAAGAAGTACAGCATTATATTCCAAATCCGCCTCCCATGCTAGAGTTTGAGAGAAAGATGAAAGTGATGGAAATGTTTATTAATGACCGTGACATGAAGTCAGATTCAAACGCATTTGACCTGAGGTGGAACTGTAAACGATTAACAGATAAATCTGCATTTGCCTCGACTTTAAATGTAAATGTTCTTTTTAATTATTCTCAAACGGATCCAAGTTATTTCCCAGAACATTTAAAGAAATTACTTCAATCACAAAGATTTAAATGAATATATTCCAGTTTTATTGTAAATATAGGAGAATTAGATAAACCTTGGTTTAGAAACTTTTAACAAAACTGTGGCTTTTATCAAAGAGGAAAAAAGTCTTGTAGTTCCTGGTTTAGTGATCAGTACTTGTTCTTATCTCAGCAGTTCTGTGAGTACTGAGAGGAATTGGCTAAAACTTTGATTGGTAAAGAACGAGTCAAATCTGAGGCTAAAATGCAGATGTAAGGGATAGACAGATAGATTCAAGTAAATGATTAAATTAAACACGGAGCTGACTGATTTAGAGACGTTCCTAAGATACTGACTTTTAATGATAGTTCTCAGTCCTTCTCCATATTTTATTGTTTGTGGTTTATTAGATGGATGATTGGTACTAATGTTAAAGTGATGCTGTTTTCCAGGGGCACTGTGCACAAAGGACAGCACCTCCCTGAGTCAAGACGACTGGCTGAGGCAGTTTGATGTTTCTCTCCCTGGCTGCACCCTGAAGAAACAAGTAGACATTTTGGCCCTTATTAAGCAGGTTTGTGACTAGTGTTCTCCTCTTAACCTTTGTGTTGGATGTTATTTCAGAAAAACATGGTTTCATCTTTGTGTTTTGCTTGTAGGAATTCCAAGAGACGGAGGACAGACCCGCACAGCACTGTTATACAACCAATGTCAGCGATTTGGACGTACGCCATCTCCCTGTTATACCAGTGGAGGAATCTCCACCTCCTTCACCATCTCCTCCACAGCCTCCTCCCGCTTTGCCAGTCGCTGCTAACGAGGCTGAATCACCCAAAAAACCAGAATCTCCAACTCCTCCTTCCTCCAGCCCTGTGGGTGTTCAGACAAAGACTGAGTCTGATCAGGATGTAGGTTCCATGCTTGATGTCCCTCAATCAGCTAATGTTGCGGAAGCTGAAGTTCCTGCTTCGGTGTTGAATAGTGATCCAGCCTCAGAGACATCTGATCCCACTGGGTCGGCTGAAGTTCATAAAAGTCCTGGTGTGAAGGAGGAGGAGAACTGTGTGATGGAGCCTAAAGATTCTCCCAGTGTCATGGAGTCTTCTCCTAAAGCTATGAAGCAACGCAGGCCTTTTTCTCCCGATGAGGAGGTGGTGCACCCTAAAGTGAAAAAATGGAAGGGCATTCGCTGGAAGCGTCTTCAGATCGTCATCACCATACGAAAGGGTGGCTCTAAGAAGGAGACAAGCCGGGAAGTGTCGGAGCTGATGGACCGACTGCGCATCACCCTCCGACCTGAAAAGCTGCCTCGGGACAAACGCAAATGCTGCTTCTGCCACGAGGAAGGGGACGGTGCCACAGATGGGCCTGCGCGGTTGCTCAACATAGATGTAGACCTGTGGGTGCACCTCAACTGCGCCCTGTGGTCCACGGAGGTGTACGAGACCCAAGGGGGCGCCCTGATCAACGTGGAGGTAGCCCTGCGTCGTGGGCTGCGGACTCTTTGTGCGTACTGCCAGAAAACCGGTGCCACCAACAGCTGCAACAGACTGCGCTGCCCAAACGTCTACCACTTTGCCTGCGCCATCAGGGCGCGCTGCATGTTCTTCAAAGACAAGACCATGCTGTGCACCCAGCACAAGCTGAAGGGCCCCAGCGAGGATGAACTCACCACCTTTGCCGTTCTGCGGCGTGTCTACATAGAGAGAGACGAGGTGAAGCAGATTGCTAGCATACTTCAGCGAAGTGACCGCATCCACCTGTTCCGTGTTGGTGGGCTCATCTTCCATGCGATCGGCCAGCTGCTGCCCTCACAAATGGCAAACTTCCACTCCCCCACCGCCATCTTTCCCGTCGGCTACGAGGCCACACGCATCTACTGGAGCACACGTGTGCCTAACAAGAGATGCCGCTACCGCTGTCGTATCAGCGAGGATGACGGCCGGCCGCTCTTCGAGGTGCGCGTTCTGGAGCACGGCTTGGAGGATTTGCACTATCGTGACACTACTGCAGAGGGTAAGGACCAATTTTTTTCGATTATTATACAAACGTATTCATACCCCCTACGATTTTTAATCACATTTTATCATCTAACAAGCATAAAGAAAACCATCCCCTTGGCTTGTCTTCCAGGAATCTGGGAACGTATCGTCCAACAAGTCGCTAAACTCCGAGATGATTCATCCATGCTGAAGCTGTTCACCGAACATGTGAAGGGGGAGGAGATGTATGGACTCACTGTGCATGCCATCATGCGAATCACCGAGTCGGTAAGGATCTGCTCCGTGGGGTGACAGACAGTGGCAGACAGCCATGTTTCGGTGAGCCGGTCCTCACTAAGAGCTGCTTCAATTATGTTTTAGCTGCCTGGAGTTGAAAGCTGCCAGAACTATCAATTCCGATATGGCCGACACCCTCTGATGGAGCTCCCACTCATGATAAATCCCACAGGCTGCGCTCGATCTGAGCCTAAAGTTTCCACACAGTGCAAAAGGTAAATGTTTCACAAGCTGCTCTGTTATTACAGTCAACTATTTTTAAGGGCTTTTTTACAGATTTGGGTTTAAGATTCAGATATGAGGATTCAGCAGCAGAATTTATACATTTCTAAAGGTCTTAAGTCACAAATAACTGACTGTTTTCTCTGTCTGAAGGCCTCATACTCTCAATAGCACCAGCGTGTCCAAGGCCTACCAGAGCACGTTCACCGGAGAGCTCAACACGCCCTACAGCAAGCAGTTCGTTCACTCCAAGTCCTCCCAGTATCGCCGCCTGAAGACGGAGTGGAAGAACAATGTTTATCTAGCGAGATCTCGCATTCAGGGCCTGGGGCTGTATGCGGCGAAGGATCTGGAGAAGCACACCATGGTCATCGAGTACATTGGGACGGTCATACGCAACGAGGTGGCCAACCGCCGAGAGAAGATCTATGAGTCACAGGTGCGAAGATGTTACTTTACTTCATGGGATGAAAATTGTATGCCTGCTTTTTCAAGCACTTTTGATTTGACAGGTCTAACAGGATTTGTGACTGTTTTAAAAATATTTACCTATGGATGCAGATTTTAGATTCTTTTGCCATAATTAACGAGGGTTTTTATTATTTTTTGCTACATTCCAGTGGTCTGAGCTCATATTAGAAGGCCACAGTCGCTGTGACTGAGGGAGCATTTGGTCAATAGCTTTTTAAACAGAGCCAAACTAATCTAGAGCTTATTGTTTGCAGCCTGGATTGAGAGAATTAATTGTTATAGTTAATGACGTTTCCAGAGTTTTGCTATTATCCCAAATGCAGCGTGTTCCAGAGGAACACCAACCCATTTATTGGTGCATCTCGTTTATTTACGTCTTTTTTTTTTTATGCCATTTTATTTTTATGAAGTGTTTTAAAAAAGAGAGCGTGGCGAATCATCTAAATGCTTGATCAGTAAAGCTTTGTTTTTTGTATTATTTCTCAGAACCGGGGCATCTACATGTTCCGGATCAACAACGAGCAGGTGATTGATGCCACCCTTACAGGCGGCCCGGCTCGGTGAGTATGGATTTCAATTCTGGCCCTGGATGGTAGACCCGTTTTTTGTTTTTTTCCTAAATATTTTGTTACCATCCTCTGTTTTGTTGCCTCCTAGCTATGTGAACCATTCCTGTGCCCCAAACTGTGTTGCTGAGGTCGTAACATTTGACAAAGAAGATAAGATCATCATCATTTCCAGCCGCAGGATCCCGAAAGGAGAGGAGGTGAACTAACCGCTCATTCCCTGAACTCTTTTTTTTTTTTTTCCCAAACCTTTGTGTATAAACAGCAGCATTTACCGGGTATCTGTATCCTTATTTCAGCTGACATACGATTACCAGTTTGATTTCGAAGACGATCAGCATAAGATCCCCTGTCATTGCGGAGCCTGGAATTGCCGAAAGTGGATGAACTAGCCAGGAGAAAGCGAAACGGAGACTCGGCCCTCGCTGCTACCACAACACTCCTGCGCCAAAGCTTTGAATCCTACATCGCCAGTGCATAAGCTGTTCTAAAAGACACGGAGGACGTCCATCCTCTGTTATTAAAAGACTAAAGTGTTGACATCTTGTAGCCAAAGGTCTGAAGAGCATTAATCATTAAAAAACAACCAATCACTTTACAAAAACAAACAGTTTATTGGAAAAGTGTGGGGGGGGTCTAACTCTGATGTCTGGACTGCTGACCCACCCTTTCCTGCACCCTTCTCTACCGTCTACCCTCAATAAGCTCACAGCGGCTGGAAAAACCATCCTCAACCCCACTAAGAGTTTCCGACCCTCTAACATCCACCGACATCTTTAGACTGGAGCTCAAGCTGAGCTTCGACAGGAAGCCATGTTCAAATACTAAGAGTTAACTAAAGGATGCATTTTCATGTTCGTAGTCGGACCTATCTCCACACCTCTCCCTCCCAGGAATCAGCACTTTCCCCCTAAAAACACAGTTATTGGCTCGCAAGACAATCTAGACCTAAGAACATCAGTGGAAGAAGAAATGAAAAGTAAGATGCTGTTCATCTGCGGCTCCAAGTGGCCCAAGGTGGGTTGGTTCGACACAGTCTACCTCACTGATTTAGCGGGAAATGACTCCTTTGTATAAAAAGAAAAAGGAAAAAAAAAGAAACTGTTAACTGCTACTGTGGATTTACTGTGGGGGGGAGGGGTGTTTTTATGGGGCTTAGCCCTCTCGGACAAGCAGGGAATCTAAAAGCAGCAGGTTTGCTCTATCTACTCTATGCTGATGTTGATTTACAATAAGGAGCCAACGCTGTTGTTAAACATGGATTATTTATACGGAGGAGTTTATCAGTTTTGATAAGAGATTACATCGAAATCCCAATTGGAAGCTTAAAGGGTGTCATTATCGCCACCAACCCATCGTTGTTTCTTGTTTTATTTTATTTCTTTTATTTTTGTAAATGCGTCTCAAAATCATGCTGTTAGCTTCGTCAAGCACAATGACATCCACCTTTTTGACCTGCTAATCTATGTAAATGAACTGTTAAATACATACTGGATCCATATTAACCAAGTAGAACCTTTCAGATTGTTGCTTTTCATGCTGAAGGTCCAGTTGTTTTAAAGGAAGCTAGTGGATGCATGACTACTGTCCCATTTCAGTGCTTTTAATTCCCTACAAAAAAACCACAATCGTTTTGCACCTCAACCTTAATGAAAACCAACCTATGAATCATGTCTCTTCCTCTCTTTGGTGTTTAATGGACTGTTGTTTTTTAAAAAAAATTTTACTGTAAGTAAGTCTTCCTCTGCCCGAGTACAGCCTGCAGTGTTCCCGTTTCGCCTCGCTATAGTGTGAATACTTCTAATCTCCTCCCAGTGCTGGTACTGTCTTATAAGGCTGAACTGGTGGCAGGGAAAGACTTATTGGAAAAAAGGGCATTTGCTTTCATTTCTTTTTAAAATAAGAAAAAAAAAGTCTTTAAAGGGAGCTTTACTAAAACTCCACCTTCCTATATGACTTTGATCCCTATTTTCTCCCCCAACCTAAGACCTCATGATCTAAAAAAAAATAAAAATTAAAAAAAAAAATGCAAACCTTGTACAAACTGTATATATCGTATATGCATTAGGGGGTAGAGTGACTCTTTATCCAGCCCCTTTGTAATCAATAAAAGCAAAAGTGCTGAAAATGATAAAAACATAAAAATAATCAACCACTGGATATCATTTTAACAAACCTGTACATAAATATAAATATATGTAAAATTTGCAAACTTAATATCTTTATGTATATGAACCAGAGTGTTTTTTTTTTTTTTTTTTGCATTTACCTGTTTTTTCTATTAGTGGTTTTTTGCTATAAACTCCCCAGAGACGATTTTACTGAGACAGCGGTGAGAAAAAAAGAACTAGGTGATTACTGAGCTGTGCTAAAGAAAAAAAAAAAAAGGAAAAAAAATCTTTTTTTTTTTTTGTTGTTTTTGCCTAAAGCAGTACAATGGTGCATAGCGTTTGTATTTATGTATTTTTTTTTTCCCTTCTGGTTTGTGTTTATTTATGCTACTGCTTGTTGACTACCAAAACCTTTCCAGTAAACGGTCAGAATTGGATCTATATAGTCTTGAATGGAAAAATCTTGAACTCCCTAGAATCTTGTTTGTGGTTTGCTTTTTTGAATATCTTCCCTATAGAAGTGAATGTGTTGGTAAACCTTGTGAAATGGTTCCTTGGCCTCATGTATGTTTATTGTTATACTCAAAGTTAACCCCGTAGTTAACCTGGTAATGAATTGCACTCATTGTATAACAGAACTTCTCTAAAGTGGTAGATATTGATCAAGTATCCCAAACAGCGATATATATATAAATATATATATATATATATATGGATATATTTTTTTGGTATGTTTCTAGTTCAAGGGAAGACCATGATGAGACGACACGTGCTCACTGGATTTTAGACGATTTTTAACTTCTCTGAGTTAATTTAAGTTCTCTGCAGATCTTTTAATTTAATAAAGTTTGCTCAAATCGAAGGTTACTTTAACCTCACCTTTTTGAAATAAAAAGATAATGCAACTGTACAGCAGAGATACTTTAAGGGAATATGAATAAATATGATCATTTTTATTGTATGTGGCATGTTTTGTATGGATATTCTTTCGAAATGTACAGATTTTTTTCAGGACGCCAGAGGTTGCATCTCTTTATATACTGGTTTCCCCTCTCCCCCTTTTCCCTTCATCTTTATTTCTTTGTCTGCTTTTGTTTCTTGGAAAGGAAAATAAAATGCATTTTAAATATGTGTCTGTTTTTGTTTTTTTTCTAAGCTATATGCTAGATTTTATACAGTCTATATAAGGAGGCCCTGCTCGGGTTTATCATCCTTTATAATTCATGTTTTGTTGCAAAGGAAAAGGTTTTCCAGCAAAGAAACGTTAATGAAAGATGTGACTTTATACCTACTATATTTGGTAAAGTATGTGACCAAATAAGAGCAGTGTTACCAGTTTTGATTTCCTGTTAGGAAAATAATCAGAAGCTACAGAACCAGCTACTCAGGATTCAAACAGCATCTAATCCTTAATGGTTCTGTAGACAGGATAGAGCTGTGGGAAGAGTAAGTGGTCCCACATCCTCTG
>JAUZNJ010099444.1:60210-76504 GCA_034780135.1 Jordanella pulchra
ACCTAGTGGGGACATTCAATTGTGGGCATTTTATGATGTGTAGATCATAATCATCAGCTGCAGCAGCCAGACGGCCCTGAAATCAGATCTCTCACTGCAGATGAACCCAAACACACAGAGTGGAGACAGACCCGCCCAGAGGGACAAAGTGAAACCCAACAAGGAGAGAGAGCACCTCCACCAGCTCCCGATGCAGCAGAAGGTCTTTACTGTGGCACATAAAGCAGACTATGTCCGAGCTAATAAGACGGGAGTTCAGTTAAATGCAAAACTCTCCAGCAGAGGTACCAGTAAACAGGGACACAGTGGATCTATTGCTACAATAAAGCTGAGGTGGTCCAGGCCCACAGTGTGAAATCAGTGCCAGAAAGCCTGCAACATCTTAGACAGAAAAACTGTGTTTTCTGAGGTTCCCAACCAGCTAAGAGCCACAAACTGATTAGATTTGGAGAGCAATGTGATTTTGAATCATGGCACACATGCTTCTCATTTGGGTAAGGTCAACGCAGAGGGCTTCCTCCGAGCGACACCGCACAGATTAACCAGCTCACAGGGAGGCATGAGTAACTTTTTCTTTTAAAACATAGTCAAATATAATTACAGACCCAGAGAGATAGTTGGTCAAAGTAAAGACGAACCCTAAATCATCACAGCTTTTAAAAAAAAACTATACCCAAAACAACAGGACAATCGACGAGGAGGAGAGGAATTTCCATCTTTATTCTCCAACAAAAACAGGGCTACGTTGGTTGGACGGCTCACATCTGGCCTAGAGGGAATAAAGAGGGTTCAAGAGCAGCAAGACACCACTAATCCTGTGTTTATATCTTTGACTTGATGAGCTCATTGATGTTCCCTTTGAACCAGCTGTCTACAAAAAGGTGTTTGTAGACGCTATTAGCCTTTAGGAACACTTTATTAAGCAGGTATGGACTGGTTCCTAGTATCAAGGAATAGTACAGTTTAAAAAGCATTAAAATGATTTAAAAAAAACACTAAAATATTCCCCTACTGCTCCCACATAAGTATATAGTTTAATCTATTATTTGGATTTTTTTCCAGAGATGAACTGTTCCTTACATCCGATTTGTGCAGATAGAAAATATATTGTTTAGGTATGAATTTGTGTAAATAAAAGGTTGCTTCTCTTTGTGTAGCTCATGGACTCCAATGTGGATTTAAATCACCTGTGCTATGCCTGCCGGGGGCGTGGCTTTAATAACGCCACAATAATCAGGTGAAAGAAAGGAAGAGCCTAACCTGACCGACGTCTATAGCCGTGTTCCATCCAACTGAAATGCTCATTTTAAACAAACTTCTAAAAGTCTGAAAAAAAATAAAAATAAATGCAAATTTGCTGCGTTTCTGTTTAGTTTAAAGTGAATTAAACTCAAAAATGCATCATGCATGGCTGTAATAAATAGGAAGTAGAGGCTGCATTCAAGCAATGACCACAGATCAGTAATGGGGGAAAGTTCTAATAATGTATTGCTACCGGGCAGGTTGCTCTTATGTTTACATATCCGTTAGTAATATTGCTTCCAGCCTTGTTTATTGACATGATGGAAACATCCTAGAAGATACTGACGGCAGCAACAGCTCATCAGTCAAATTTTGGAGAGCAGAGCAGATTCGGAAAAAAAAAAAAAAAAAGAAGTTTCCGTCTCCCGTTTTGCGCCTAAATCTTTTTTGAAAAAAGCTAAAACAACCTCAAGCGAGTGGAAAAACATTTTCTTTTTGTTGATTTTGCTTCAAAATTCAAATTAGAAAAATCTGATGAAAACACACCTTATGAAGTATATATAGTATTATGAAGTATATAAAATATTTCCAATCACAGTTTGGCCTTTAACTTCCCATAAAAAAAAAAAAAAAAAAAACTTTAAAACATTGAGCAAACAATGGTTGACATATCTGTTAGCAGCTGACTGCAGACTGCATCCTAGCAAACACCCTGACTAATCAACCAGCTAATATTATTAGACCTGCTTTGCTTTATAAGGAGCTAAATTCTCCAAAATAAGGCCTTGGAATTTACAAATAAAAATAAAACATGCATTAATGTAGGTGCAGAAGGAGGGATTGACATTTTCAGTAATGTCACACACCCTCAGAGTAGGTTTTTCAGCAACTTAATGAAGCATTGTAGTTTTTTGCTACTGACAAACAGTCCCACATATTCCTGAGGTTGAACATTTTTTTTTTTCTTAAATCAAACCTGATTGCGTCATCATCAAATAACTAAACCGGCAGAGGAGTGGTTTTCTCTATGGTCTGATGTGCTGCGTTCGCTGATGTGTCCGTGCTTGTTCACCAACAGTGCCTGAAAACGTGAACCATGGGAGAAATGTTTCGTAATATTACTCCTGTGCTGAGCAACAGTTTGAGCGTTTAAGAGAGTGAATGTTATTCATCAGGAGGTTAAGTGGGAAACATGCAGTAACTCCAGCCGTGGTGGGACCAGAGTTGGTGAAGTTTGCGTGTGAACGGAATTTCCTTCAGATTACATAGGAGAGCAGGCTGCAGCTGATAATAGCTGAAAAACGACTCCTGTCGCTGTAATTTCCAGCATTAATAAACAAGAAAAGATTAAATGGAAACCATCGCAGCAGTGCAAGCAGAGGATTTAATATAAAACGACTTGGCAGTCTTCGGCATCGTTTACTGGTTTTCTGTGGAATATATTAATTATTTACAACTGCATTCACATGAGATGCATTTGATCAATGCATCCCCTAGAGCATAATATATGTATATAAAAAAAAAGAAACTTGGCTTTACCAGTAAACACTTCTCCTCAAAAGACTCATTAAAGCAAACAGCTGTCAGTTTCACTGTGATGCAGCTCATCTGAAACATATGGCACCCATATAGAGCAATAAATTACATGCATGGATCTCAGAGGAGCAACAAGCTCCAACCGTCTATCACGCAGAGATATTGTGGTGAGACAGATTGTTCCCAGGCATGTAGACAGAAGCTCAGAAAGAAAACCAAACATGGCTAAAACATGCACATTTACTTCCGAAACAGACCATGGATGGTTTGTGGTCTACCAAGATTTGGGTTTGTGGAAAAACGTTTTTCTCTCCACCCCTTCTCTCTCTCCCTACAAGACCTTTGGTGTGATTAAAACATAGTAGTCGTCCTCCAATCTAAAAAAACACTGGTAACACCTTAGTTTGCCTTTCTGGAAACAACAAAAACAAACCACTTGATGCCCGTTATGTAAATGGAAATACTGTTTGTGAACTGAGCTTTAGACATGGAGTCCTAAACAGTTCAATTCACTTAGGATTTCACAAAAAGTTTCACAAGCAGGAAGTGGTGAAGAAATCGTACGAATTGGCTGGTTGGAAACTAAAAATCTGATTTTTTTTTCCTTTTCTACCCATTTTAGTAAATGACTACCTTATACAGCCAATTACTTTCTTCAGTGTGGAAGCTGCTACTGCAGGAAGCTGAGTCAACCGTAGACATTTCCTGATACGAGAGGCTACTTATAAAATTAACTATGAGGAAGCACTAAAAAGATACAAGAATAAGGCAGTTACCATGAAAATACAATTTCCCATTTCTGATACAAAAAGCATTCCAGACTTAAACAAGTCAAACACATATCAGTCACATACAAGGATTAAAAAAAAAGGAATAACTGGTCAAAGATATGGGTCAGTGTATCAGTCCATATCTAGTTTTGAGATATTCCCTTTGAAAACTAAACTGCCCCGTCAGGTTCTCCACATGGTATGCCTGAAATGCCGAGAGAGGACACACAACATGAACATCACCAACGCCATTGTTTGAAATGGAGAGGATATATTTTTAGCAGACATTTTTGTGATTTTTTTTTTTTTTTTTTTGTCTTCAACTGAAACGGTCTGACACATCGAAGTCGATCAAGTTAAGCAATGATAAACGGAGAGGATGAAAAGAACAAACATTTAGCCACAGCTCTCTGTGGTCAACTGGTTTTTATGTTTTGTTTTCCTGAAAATAAAACGCATGTTTAACTGCTATGAGCCTTGATTTGGAAATCTTGGTTTAAAATGAGGATCTGCTCTACATGGACTGAGCATCCACAATGTCTAAAATAAGATGCTAAAAAGGGGTTGATTTTTTTTTTTTTTTACAGGATGACATTATCCATTTTAAAACAATACTGTAATCATAATTAATGCAGAGATGTGACCCACACATCTCAGACAGTAAAAACAATGACTGAATGGAAAGAAGCTTTTAAAAGGCTCTGCATTAAGCTACAGATCTAGATCGAATTAAACATTCAGCAAGAAGTTACAGCTTTTCTTATCAAATATTAAGATATGAACCGTGTTCTTTTTAACAATATTTAATTAAAAAGGGGGATATCCTGTAATGACTGAGAAATGAGGATGCACATACAGCTAAGCACCAATCTGATTTGTACTTGAGTCGATTTGATATGTAAAAATAGTTAAGACTGTAGCTCATAGTTGAATCACCATAAAAATAACAGATTGCCCACCAGCGTCCGTGGCTGTGGTGCACCGTTTCCACAATCCCTGCATATTTCAGCAGATTGAGTGTCACAAACTCTCAGTGGAAAGCCCCCTTTTTTGGACTCAAACTCACGGATTTGAGCCGACTGCAGGTACGTGTGGCTGCAGTGAACCCTGCTCTCATATCCATAGAACTGGTGGTCTTTTACACTGGCCCTTTGTGTGGAGATTATGGCGACATGAGGAGGGATTGGACTGGCCCTGCAGGAACAAAGCCCAGAGTGGGAGGAGGGGGGGCAGACTGGGGTTACCAGCAACAAACCCCGCTGTTTGGGGGCTGCTCTGAGCCAGACAGACAGGATGGGGGGGGGGGCTATTTGGGCAGAATAATACAGAGTAGGAGGGAGAAAAAGGGGGAACAGTTTGGAGCCCCCCCCCAAATGACCAGCTGCGACTGTCATTAAAACCCAGTCTAGACTTTGACTTACAGGAGGCAGCAGGAAAAGGGAACCATGGAGGAAAACAAGGACATCAGAACACACCCCCCCCCACAATTCCTTTGGGCCGCTAGTGTGGAGTTCCTATCATGCCTTTCGTGTTGAGGCAGGAAACAACAGACATGACAAGAAAAGGATTAATAAACATTACATAAACATCCCTCTTGTTTCTGACGTGGAAACAAAAAAGAATCCAGCGCAGAGACCCACTCTGAGCAGTTTCACTCATTAACCTCAGAAGTAGGAGGATCCTCTGTTGTCCAGAGTTTACTCACGCAGAATATCCCTGACAAAACAGACGAGGTTTAGGGAGAAAAGGAACACGAGAGAGTCCGGTGAGGATGCACAGAACTTCCCTGGGCGACTGGCAGAAGGTTACACAAACACACAGTCTGAGGCAGAAAGTATGTGCTTGAGTACGGGGAGGAAAGCACCATTACCAAAATGCACTGGCTGAAATTAGATCCATACAGATACCAGACTGAGAGCTGATCAAGACATGCAGACGCCACCAGACAGTGTGAGTGCAACATACACACACACAGCAAAACACACAGGCTCACACACCACAACTGTGCCCTAATCAATGCAAGGGGAAGGAGGAAAGTCATTACCTTTGTCTGCATCTCAGGGTCAGATTACCGATCTGATTCTAAAGTGAAGTCTCTAGGGCTGAAGCTGCTCCTACCATCCCTACCAACCCACACCCTGCAGGCTACGTCCCATCCTGTGTGTCTGTCCTCCTGGATGGGATCAAAGAGTGCTTCTGGTCCGTCTGGAGGCACTTGCATTGATCAAAGTTGCATTTATAATGCCACAGCATATTGAATCAATGCATCTACCGAAAACAAAACAAAAAAAAGCAAAGTCCATCAAACTCAGCGCTGCTGCTTTACATCATAAAAAAATAAATAAAATAAATATATATGTTCCCAAGTAAGCCGGTTATAGTTGCATGAAAACCAACTCCAGATGCTTCATATAAGTGAAAGGGATTGGAACTAATAAACCAGAAATGAACCAATCAGATTGGTTGTTTTTTTGGAAAAATAATGCATAGGAGCAAACATGAGTGACAGGTTGTTGCAAATATGTAGAAGCTGTTTTATCAAACAGAAAATGAAAGAATTAAAGGGTTATCCCAATTGATGTCTTAGATACTTTTTATGGCTAAAATCTATTATAAATATTCCAAACAATCAATAATAGAAGGTGATTCAAATAAATGAAAACAAAAGGCAACTATGCGTGTGGCACTAAAGCTACTTATTATTATTATCATTAAAGACTGAAAATGCTTGTC
Source organism: Jordanella pulchra (assembly GCA_034780135.1). Taxonomy (NCBI): domain Eukaryota; kingdom Metazoa; phylum Chordata; class Actinopteri; order Cyprinodontiformes; family Cyprinodontidae; genus Jordanella; species Jordanella pulchra. The sequence continues at coordinate 66,492 of JAUZNJ010099444.1, forward strand.
TTAAGCTATTGTTACTAAGGGAGATTAATTTGGGGGTTTAAACTATTAAAAAAACCTAAATCTCAAGCATCGTAACTTTCCGGACAGCTTCAGTGGCAGCAATCAATGAGTCCTTCACAGGAAGGTGTTGACTTTAAAGACCAGACTGCACACATTCCAAGAGAAAATTATACAGCAAAGGCACATTTAACCTTAATGCCAACAGCATGTAGGAAAAACAAAAACAAATCAAACACCTCAAAAAGAACACGTTACAGAAAACAGGTTTTAGGTTTGGCAACAGGACACCATCATAAACAGCTACCAAATCCATCAGGACCTGCACCCAAGGCTAAACATCAACTTTTATACGTTTCATATCTCTCCTTTACAACCTTTGTGTGTAAAAACTAAAAAAAGGAACAGAAGTAGCAGTGCTCGGATTTAGTGGTAAATCTCTTGTGGTTGAACATCAATAATGGCAGAGCTGGGTCAGAAAGAGGCTACGCTGTCTGCTTTAGCAATTAGGGCTCCCTGCCTCCAGGCTGGTCAAGGTCATTAACAATACTGGTGATTATCGAGTGAAAACCAGACCCCCCCCCAAGACTGGAGCTGACCCCGACTAAAGAAATGTTGATAAACACAGACCACTAAGGAGAAAATGTTTGAGCCACAGGAGAACAATCTTCATTTATTTTTTATTTAAACAGATGCTCTCCTATAAAACCAAAAATGAATTCTCTTTGCGCTGACCTCACTGGCAGGCAGGCAGGCACATGTTCTATTTGACTACTAATCCAACACAAACTCCTAAACATCACATTCAGCCTGAAATAGCACCAGTTTGTGAGCTAACCCACAATGATTTACACAGAAACACACCAATGAATGACACGACTCTGGAATAGTAGGGCTAACCATGAGTGCAAAGTTCAAGCAAAAGCAGAAAAGCTTCCAGCACACCGGAGGGAACAGAAATGGGACCACAGTTAAAGTACAGATGAAAACCAGACAAAGGGCCTCCTTTTTTTATGAAGCAGAAAAGGGAGAGAAAAGGAGGGACCCACCCTGCCTCACAGCACTGCAGCTGACAGCACATATCACATTGCTACTGTGTTCAGTTCACACAGACTGACTGTGTCGCACAGACGCGTATTCACATAACACCACAGGTTCCTAAGCTGTATGAAGTCAACAACACTTGATAAATTTACCTAACCTGTGAGAGAAACAAAAAGCGCTGGCTAAAGTCTCTTTGCTGGGCCTGAAACATCTGCTTCTACTGCGATAACCTTCAGGTTGGGCTGTTTTTTTTTTTTGTTTTTTTTTTGGAGCCTTTTCATGAAACAATCCACTAAAAGGTTTGAAAACTACGATTAGCAGATTCCATAAAAGAACTCAGCCATCAACTTGACGGATTTTCTTTCCTAAACCCACCTCAGCACAATAACCCTCACCCAACACGAAAGGTTGGGGGAGGCCGGCCAAGCAGGACACGTAGGTGTGATAATTTCCTTCAAGTCAAAACCTTCCTGTACTGCACCCTTATCTACCTGAGCGGGGGAGGAATAGTTTTATGGGATGACTCAACCAACATTAGCTTTGAAAGGTGACAACATAGCACGGCTGTTTTTGAAAGTTCTTTTTTTTTTTTTTTTGCCAAATCAATCTAAGTGACAAGTCGAAACAAAGCAGGTGCTGGTCAAGGCATACCATGGCCAGAAGAGACCGGTTCTACAGCTGCACTTTAGAAGCATTTGTTTTTATCTATACTTTTTTTAAAAGTGCTTATGCATGAGATAAATGAGTTAAAGTTAAAATATTCAGAGAATCCCCCTCCCCCCCGTTGCTGCACACTCCTGGTCAGCTGCCTTCAAAAAGGCTCCTAGATGATTATCACTATCGTTTACTCTTCTTTAATTTAATTACTTGAAGAAAACATTAGCAATAGATAGCACATGGAGGGAGGAGGCAATGTGTGAGCCTTACGTCCTCACAAGAAACATGACTGCAACCAATACCAGAAAAAAAACACAAATACTAGTCAAAAATATCTATCTCTGAGCAAAAAGTAAACTATAGCAGTATAACCAAAAAATAATAATAAAGACGTACGTTAGGCTGTAATTAAACCACAATACTCAGTGCTGCAATTGCTAGGCTGGTGATTACAGTACTGTGTGCACCACGTACTGAAAAAATAAGGTTTTTATTTGCTTCATCTTACAGTTTTGAGAGTTCCTGATAATATAAACATATATTGAAATTGATTTACTTTTCTCCCCATGTTTCGAGGGCCGGACACATTTTACCTGAAGCCGGGAACACATCTTATAAATCTAAAAATGTACACTTAAATTTTAAGCATGCCCAGCTGCTGAATTATCCTGAGAAAATATCAGTTTCCATATAAAAACCAAATCATTTTCTTGCTGTGTTTTCTAAATTGAGCCACAGTTTTAATGGTTAAAAAAAAAAAAAAAAGTTCAAGCTGAAGCTCAGCTTGGTTTGAAGACATAATATTTATCTCTGAATTTATTCTAATTTAAATCCTCATTTTTGAGTGGTGAATAAGAAATTTTACATTTTTTTAACCAACATATAAAGAATGAATCAAGAAACAATATTATCATTTTGAAAACATAACACCATTTTGATCAAAAACGCGCTGCTTTTAACATACATTTGTTTCCAATAATAAATAACTCCTCTCCCTGTTTTTGTCACAACTCGTAAAAAATGCAAAAAGCACACCGGTTCTGTCAATAAACTTGCTTACTTTAAACCCAACGCCAAATCTAGTCTGCATGTATTTTAAAATTAAATAAAGTAGGTATTAAAATCAAAATTGTTCAATGATTGTTCTCAATAGCATTACCAAAATAAAAACATATGCCTCTTTGTAACATGGGCCATATAATATGCTAATTATCTAAAAGGGGAAAAAAAAATCTGGTGCTTAGACTGAAATATAAAACTAGTCAGTGATCCTGTGTGGTTGGCATCAGCTGCTCCATTATTATGCAGGGGGGGGGGTCAGACTAGAATACCCAAAAGGCGCCTGAAAAGACCCCAGACTCCACATTTCCATTACAAAGAAGCCAACTTCAACTCTGACTTCTGTGTGAGCCTTTCCACTCATCCTGAACCCCTAAACCCCGCTATTAAATACAGAAAACAGTGTCATCCTTTGAAGGATAAGGTCTTGTGTGTGGTTTCTAACTTGTAAACCAGCTCTACCATAACAGTACTTGACCACATCGGGTATATTTATCCAACAGGCCATCATTTACTCTCTGTTCTGAGCAACACGCTGATAAACAGATATAAGAAGCCTGCAATAAGAAGGTGTGTAGTAAATAACGTCGCTTATCAAAGGAGCAAAGATTAACTTGGACTTTGAACATAAGCTGTTTATTATTACTAACGCTTTAAACGCTATTGCAATAATATAAACAATTGTATTAGTAACGCATCTGTTATGAAGAGGATTATAATTAACATTAGTCAACTTCAGACAGTGGGCTAGCAAACGTTAGCAGACGCTCTGACAAAAACACACAGCTCCACCATGTTGTTGTTATGGTTTGTGAGGCCGTTGCGTGTTCATTGCCAACTAATTTGATTTTCCCAGTCGATTTAAAACACAGCAAATATAGAAGAAGCTAACAAAAGAGCATGAGGGGTTTTGGTCAAGGCAAGCAAGCAACCGGTGATCTAGAGGTCGGCGCTAGCCAGACACGGCTACCGAGCTAGCTAAATCCCAGATACACAGAGCGCCATGACGATCATCGGCGACAACAGGCAGTGCCCAGTTCAGGAAAAAAAAACACAGAGACAAAAGCCGGAGCGGTGCTCAGGTCCCACTCACCGTCACCGACGGCCGCCAGCCCGCACAGGGCCAGCAGCGTTAGGGCCTTTAGTCTTAGAGCCATGGCTTCTGAATTCCCATGTCTAACGCGAGGAAATGCGCCCGAAGTGTGTCGTTATCAACACGGAGCTGAAACACAACCACAGTCCAACCGCACACACCACACCACCAGATAGCAGCCAGCCAGCCCGCCTGTGACGTATTTAAAGGGGGAGGGCTGAGCTGCACGTCGCCCCCACCTCCACCCCACTCTGCCGCCGAGGTCACTGCTGTTTGTGTGTGAGTTTGTTTAGGGGGGTAAATACAACTGGCTGAATTACAGACCTTAAAGTCTCACTATTATCGAGCGAGTGGGAGATCCTCAACGCCTTTCGTTTAAACACGCGAAATCAAAAACCTGCTCGTGGGTTAGTTTTTCCTGTCTGGGTCATGAGTCAGTCTTTAAATGCCATGGAAAAACAGTCCTTATTTAGAGCTTGTTTTAAACTTGTCATATTTTCAGTTATGAATTAGTAGAGATTATGTTAGAATGTACACTTATTTCAGTTTCTCTATATGGTAAGTAAAACAGAGTAAACTGGGAAAAATGTTTTCTTTTATCATTGGATGTTGATGTAATCATTTGTGTTTTAGGAGTCGCGGATTTAATTTCACTCTTTTCTTTTCCTTTATCATCTTTGACGTTATTTTGTGTCACATTTGATTAACCACTTTCGGTTTATATCATCATCTACACCCCTTTCATTTCTATATCTTATAGGTGCGTTTTTTTTTTGTTCTTTTTTGTTTTACAATTATTTATATTATATTTCATGTGACAGTTTTAGGCCATGTATTCACTTTTCTGGAATGTGTCCTATTTCTATTAAATGCATCTCTCCTTGGATCTTTCAGTCTATTAAATTAAATTTTGGCTAGTTTGATAGGAAATCGAAAATTGAAAGAACTTGAAAACACATAAAATAAGAAAAATAGAATAAAAATAAAAGAAAATCACATAAATGATCATTCATCATGATTGAAGCAAATATTAAAGCTTATGTTTGATTGATTTCCTGCATATTTTGAACATTTAGGCTGTGTAGTTTCTAGTCACACTTTTTTCTGTGGGAAAATTCATTAATACGATTAAACTTGACACAAACATATTTATCAGTGAAATTAACTGAAATATAAAATGAAAAAAATATTAATCAATTCATAAAACTTTCCTTATAGTCAACTTATCTATCCTATTAGTTCAAACAGGTGTTTACCAGATAGAGTGTTCATATTTTTAGAGCATCATTTTCAGACAAGGACAGCATTGTAAGCGTAGGAGGATTGCGTGCTTTATAAAGATTTAAAGCCACAGAGACAGGGAACAAGTGAGATATGACATAGCTGTCCAATGCAAATGGAAGAACTGAGAGAAAGTGAAACATGTCTACTGCATAGGATGAAGTTTAAAGGAGACACAAACCGAAACAGTAACCTAAAATATAACTTCCTGTCTTGTTTGCTACTAGATGCACAAAGTGATGTGCAGCTGGGAAACATTCAGATTGTTTAAGGTTCTATAGAGCTCTAATCTCCAGGTATCTGAAGTTTTCACATTTCCTTTACATAAGGGAAAAAAAATGATTCTTGTTTTTCTTTTGTTGCTTATCTCAAATAATAAGTTTTATAGGTTAGATCTTGTTTCATTCAGTTTTTTCTCTTTTTTTTTTTTCTTTTTGCTTCATGTATGCATGTATTTTTTTCTGCGAATGCATTACGTTTGGAAGATGTTAAGCTGTGACCAGGTATTACGGGGCTTGTAAAAATATTCATACACCTGTATCGTTTCCACATGTCACATTATAAACACAAAAATATAAAACTCTTATAGGAATTTGTGAAAAATGGTCACAAACTCTCTTATGAGATGTTTAAGGAAATTCAATTATATTTGCTTACTTGAGTTTTTGATAAAGAGCAAATAAGAATTAATCTGAGCTGAGTGGTCAGTTGGCACCATTATGTGATTAGGATTTGACAGGGTGGCGGCAGCATCTTGGAAGAAGCTGGTGAGATGGGAAAAGATATACCAGGCATCTCACCTTTAAACAGGACAACGATGAGACAAATTCATGCCACACTTATTAACATTTTAGTTATAACTGAATATAAACATGTATAATTTCCTCTTTACAATGATGTACTTCTTAACGTTGGTCTATCACTTACAACCCATATAAAGTAAGCTACATTTTTAGGTTGTAATATGACAAAATATGAAAAATTGAAGGGGTATAAATAGTTTTGCTGCTCACCGTGTCCCCTGGCCCAGTTCTGTCTTCATGGTCTTGTCTAGTTTCAGATCACTTAACCTTTATCCCTTTTTTAGTTTTTTACTTTCACACATCTTTAGTGCATAAAGACACCATTTGCTTTACTAAATCACTGACAATGTTATTGTAAAAAAACAACAACAACAACAAAAAGCAAACAAACAGGAAAACAAGGGGGTGAATTAGAGGCAGGTTAGAGACGCAGGTTTCTGTGTGTTAACATGGAGAGTTTGGAGCCCCCCCCCCTCCACTTCTGCGGTGTTAAAAATAACCGACTGAGCAGACAGACTGGGAGCATTATCTCTCTGAAGGTTTGTTTAACATCCACCAGACAACATATATACACACAGGCCACAGATAACAAAGTGAAGCCCGTACGACTGGAGCAGAAAGAAAATTGTGCAGATGTTACACAGCTGATATTAATATCTTCATTACATCCGTTGTAACATCCTTTAGGGCTCCACAGAATCGTGCGGGTCCTTGCGTCGCGACTGTAATCTATTGCTTTTTTTGAATTTCTTTTTTATACTGTTTACATCAGAGGGTGCAGTTTTTTCCACATAGAAAATAAAAAGATAAAAAATGAGATAAAAACAAAGAGCCAGTCAACTGTAGACTTTAGATGAAGATAAAACTCAAAAGATATTGTCCCTTTAAACATTTGCATATTCATGGAAGAAATCTTTTCTTGTTCTTAAAAATGAATTGGCTTTGTTGCCTTCAAGAACACACTTTGTCATTGCCTCACTGTAAAACAAACTGATATGAACAATCTTTTATAGCAACAGCTACTTGACTTCTAAACTCTCTGTTGTGTGGCTTTTTTTTTAACTGTGCTATTTTTTTAACCATTTGTTGTTTCTTTATTATTTTACATTTTAATCACCAGGCTCCTTGTCATATTTTCTTTTAATTATTATTTTTACTTTTTTATACGATATTATGTTTATTTTGTTTGTCTCCTGTGTTGCTCAGACAAATTGCCCCTGGTGTGATTAATAAAGTGGTCTAAATCTAAAACCTTTTTAAATGTTGGCTTTTTGAACAATCTCGGGAAAACTTTGTTTTCTTATAGAAGTCATTAGGCTACCTTGGTTAAAACATTTCCATTCATACTCTATTTTTCTAGATTAGGTAATTTTCTCATTTCTAAGGCTTTAAGAATATGTGGCTGCTTTATAACAAAACAAACACTAATAATAACCAAGAATAGTAATATAATCTAATGTTATCTTTACAAGATGGAGGTTCTTAGTAAGAGTATCTCAACTGCATTTTATTTGTTATAAATGATCATTTTTACAGTCCAAAGTTGCACAATTTGACATACGGTGGATGGTAATATGAAATTATATTATTTTATATGAATCATCAATCAATTTATGAATCATTTTGATGTCATTTCAGTATGTTACACTTCTACTTGCGTAAAAATGGAATTTCCGAATGTAGTAATGTATTCTTTCCACATTTAACAAAGAAAAACAAATTCCTGTCACTTTAATGTGAAATGATTGTTTAAGATAATGTAGATCAAGTTAAATACATTTAGAAAAACAATCAAATAAGTAGGCCAAGAAACAAAATGAATGCTTCTGTGTTTTATCTCTGATGCCCCCTGCTGGTCAAAAAAGAGAACAACAAGCACTAGTTTACAAAATTCAAAGCTTTATTAAAGGTCTTCAACATTGCATGTCATGTGATTTGCTACGTTGAACATAGTGGTTGTGATGGTACATTTATGGTCTACAGAGACATAAAAAATGAATAAAAAAGTGATGAAAATGTATAAAATTGGGTTTTAAAATAGAAAATAATGAAATATATATTTACACTTATCAATATTGTAAATAACCACTGAATCCCTACAAGCTTCAATGATTTTAGAATATGTACAACTTAATACTTCCATCTGTTTAATAAAGGCATATATAACTTAAGTTGAACATCTTACATATGTCCTATAAATGATTATTGACAAAGTCAATATTTTGTGCTGTCTATAGTGGAGTCATTGTGGAAAGTCCATTTTTAAAAGATGTGAGTAATTGGGCCATAAATTCTTATCCAGTAATGATGAGTAAAAATGTTCTCTTTGTAAACTCCTTCTTGAGGAACTGTTATAAATTAGCTGCTACAAACCCCCACATCCCCACAAAACATTGGCTGTAGTTAAGTGCTGATGGACACATTTCTATTTTTTTTCTAAGCTGATTCCTTTCAGCTATTGCTGATAGTTTCTGTTTTGATACGTATTTTTTGTGTGTTCTCATTTAAATGTCACGCTTGAGTTTCTCTATGCTGAAGTCGCTTTCAACATCCAACTTGGAAAGAGTCTTCTTAACCCTCAAGGCTGTGAGGCGGGCCGTTGGGTTTTGGTACCAGCACTCCTTCATGATCTTCACAATGGTTGACAGAATCTGCATACACAAAGATGTAGTCAGATTAAAAGCCACCAGCGATACATTCTTATTTGTGGGTAAAATATAGTACCGTTTATTGTTTTATTTTAAAAAGGCCAGGCTTTCTTGTAACTATTTAAAATACAGAGATTGGCAAAAGTTTCTATACATAATCATGAAAAATGAATTTTAGCCCAAAGTACCAAATAACTGAGAATTGAAAATAAAATGTAGCTTTTAACATTTCTAACACAGAAATCCCTTAAGTTGGTTTTATTCCTGTATTTACCTCTGGAATTTGATCACCCTAAATAATGCAATGTTGGCGTCACAAGTCACCTTATTAGTGACTTGCTGATAGGCTGGGCATACAGAACATTAACAGAGGAATAGCAAGTTGGCAAATTGTAACTCTGGAGAAAACGTAGACAATCACCATTAGGGTGGGAAACTTATTCAACTCTTAGCTGTGATTTAGAGAAGAGTGGAAAGAAAGCACAAGAAAAGAAGCCATTCGAAATTCCATTTGCAGTGGACACGTTGGACATGTGGGAGAGCTCAGATAAGACCAAAATGTAACTTCTCTTCTCTCATACAAAATATCTCTTGCCATGGAATGCTGATGATTTTCTGCTCACTAAGGGCAGGGGAACAGGTCAAAGATTTTCAGAAAAGGAAAGGAAGTTAATTCAGTGCAACCCTAAAATAAAACATTTAAAACACTTGGGCTCCTTTTTTATCCCAGTGGATAGCTGCCAGATTCTTGAAAGCCATTCATTTGAGCTGACCTTCTAGCAAACCCTGTTTTGACCTTCTGATTTCAACATGTCTGGTTGTTGTTTTTCTCTGCTTTCTTGTTGGATACTCCTGTTGGCTTCTGATCTTTGGACATTGACCACCCACCTTGCCTTATAACCGAGTCTGTGTACCTCTACCCCTATCTAGATTGTTTTGCCTGTTGACTCAAGCCTGAATCTCAGATCTGCCGCTTGCCTCTGTCCCTCTCCAAACCTCTGTCCAATGGACAGCCTCTAAGCGCATAACCCCCATGCTGACAACAACTCCTGCTAGCCTTGGCCTTGTCTAGCACCGTCAAGATTTGGATCGGTCAATCTGTGATTTCATCCACATTTCATCCAAACGGAGCCACTGAGATACTGTAAGTTATCAGAGCCAGCCCAACCTCCATGCGTCTGAGGAGGTTAGTGGCTTTGAGTCAGTTCACCTCTAACACTACTGAGTAGTTCTCTGCCACTAACCCTGTTCTCCTCCCCACATTAGTTTGTTCCTATTCCTACATCACCAGTTGATTCTTAAATCAATTCATTAAATGCTTACTAAACTAAAACTAAAAAAAATCCACAAAGTATTGTATCCTTGTACAAAAAGGGCAAATCATTGAAGATCTGAAAACAAACTGTTCAGCATGACAAACGGTTCCAATAT
>JAUZNJ010099445.1:0-48009 GCA_034780135.1 Jordanella pulchra
GAAATTAATTATTTAAAAATCATACATTGTATTTTTCTGGATTTTTGTTTTAGATTCCATCACTCACCGTTGAAGAGTACCTATGATAAAAATTACAGTCTTCTACATGCTTTGCAAGTGGGAAAACCTGAAAAATCAAATACTTGTTCTCCCCACTGTATATATTTGTATTTATTTCCATGCCTAGAGTTTAAATCATTTTAATTGCTTCATTAAAGAATTAAAGTGAAATGCACTACCTGCAGCTTCACATAAATATATACGGGAGCCCACATGGTCCCATATGAGCTGACATGTCAGCAAATACAAACAACCTTCCTGTGGAATCAATCTATGCTCTTAAATGATAAATAAAAAAGAATATTCTGTTTTAGGTGATCCGTAAGGGTGAGGTGAGCTGCTGCTGGACGTGCACCCCATGCAAAGAGAACGAATTTGTGTTTGACGAATACACCTGCCGAGCCTGTGAGTTGGGCTCGTGGCCTAATGATGGCCTTACAGGTTAGTATCTGTAGGTTTTTGGGCTCTGCATGTTTATGCAGAACCACAACCTGCAATCCTGAACAAACTAAATAGATGTTGTGATAAAAAGACCTTATTCAACAAGGACGCAGGCATGTGGGATTTTAGAAAAAGATGAAGCAGGTTTAATTAGAATTACATTCAGATGAGAGTCTTTTTCTCTAGTGTGTTGTTTCAGCAATTAGAAAGTCCTGCAGCAACTACACTTTAGAGACAACCCCTCTTCTTTGACTTGCTTCTGCTTCTCTGGTCCGCTTTATTTGTCACTGACAGTTTGATGAGTGTTTTAATTATTCTTCTTATAGAGATTTTTAATTTTAATTCAAACACACTACAGTATCAGGGACTTTTTACTCCACTGTTGTTGCATAGGAAGCAGTGGGATACTGTCTTGTGCTCCCAGCTGCTCATTATAATGTTCCTCACGGAGCTCAATAATTAAAACATGAATCAAGCCGTACTGAAAATTCAACTTAAGTATCACTGACATTGAAGGAAGCAACTTAAAACTCAAACCAGGAAGAAGTGTGAGAATACTGGACTTAAAGAGAAGAAAAAAAAAGAAATAAGGTTCTAATCTGTGCGGATTAAATCATGTGTTATTCCCAATTTTTGGAAGTACATTCCTCATCACTATAAAGTTTTCATGTCACATACAGGGAGACTTTGTGTCAGATCGATGGGCACAAAACATTTTGCAGATTACTTTTGTTCCCAGATCTTGCTCTAGGATGTCAAGAACTTGGGTTTTAAAAAAAGCCCAAATTATCACACCTCCACCACCATGTTTTAAAGGTGGTTTTATGGTATTTTTGCTGCATTTGCTTTTTGTCAACCACGATGCTGTAAATATCTGGTTTTAACTTCTAAAGGTTTAAATGAAAGTTAAGTTTCTTTTTAAAGCGGTTAATGCCCTCCATTAAATTATTCTCCATTGTGCAATTGGTGTTACACCAATTCTTGTCCTGCTTTGTGTCTTGGGGTATGGAAAATGAAGATAATTTTGTATGTTTCACTTTTACATACCATTTCATATATAATTTTACATACATATGGTGATGACGGGTGTAAAAGACAAAGTGTCCCACTATATAAGGATTAGCTCCATTACATTTGCTCTCACACCGCAGTGTGCAATGTCCATCCATGTTTTTTCCAGGATGAAGTAAATACCTACTGGGTGGTTGGATAATTATTAACCAACTTAATAGGAAAATAGGTTTGGGGAGCATCAGATGGTGACGGTTGTCACACTGAGGTGAGGGAATTTCTATCAGTTGAGGATCTGCACAGACCTGCATGAGATAAATGTGGTTTGCTATGAAGTTGTTTTTTAAAGAGAGGCTTTCTCCATGAAGCCCTTCAAAATAAGCTACTCTTCTTCGGTCTTTAGTATAAGGTATAACGTATAAGGTTCATCATGAGAGCTAAAGTCAGTACGATCTGAATAAAAGTTCTTTGTTTTGCAATTTCTCTATGCAATGTACAGTCAGATATTAAAGGGATCTGTGACTAGTTGAATATGTTGTGCTAAATATGCTATAATTTTCCTATTATCTTAAAATTTGTCCTTTGTGGTATGTGAAAACTCATAATTACTTTGAAAATCAGACATCCTTTGTTATAATTTTCACCCATGGAGGTTGCCCTTTTTTCACATGTGCAAAGCATGCTGGGTTGATGATGTAGTTTAGGTCTTGTTGGACTGGAACCTACAGAGTAAACACAGGGAGGGTTATTTTACCTGAGTTGTGTTTTGTCATATTGCTTTTTATTGGCATAAATTTACACAATGCTACACTCTGTCACTGTCTCAAAGTTTTATATAAGTTGTTATACATAAAATATCTGTTGTGATTGGCTTGTTATCTACTGTTTAGTATAGAATTACAGCCTTTGTTAGAAACTGGAGCTCTTTATAAGCATAGTGCTCCATCTGGGTTAGCATCTCCAAGCAGTAGCTGCACAAACACCAGCTTCATTATCCAACTTTCCCCTCTTCCTCTGTTTGGTTGTCCTCAGCTCTATTACCTCTTGTATTTTCTACATTTTCATAGATTTCTATGCATTCTGGTTCGAAGTTAAAAGGTTTAATGTTACTCATTTCTGTTTTAGCTGGGTAGAGCTAGTGCTACAGGACCTAGCATAAGTCATTTACCCAGATTGCATTGTAGCATGAACAACAAGATGATGTCTGTGTTATTTATAGTTATCAAAACTAAACAACTTAAAGTATTTATGTTGTATTTCATTTACATGGTAAACAGTTATTAAGTCTATTGTCACAACCAGATGTTGATGCCTTCAAGAGTATGTTTGCTTGGACCTTCATTGATGTAAAGATGGTCCACTAACTTTAAGGTTTTGTGTCTCAATTTGCAAATCGTTTAGCCCCCCCCCCGATTACTGGGCAGAAAATGTTTTTAAAGTCAGTTGGCAATGGCTGTCTTTTGTGGCCTTGTGTCAAGACATCCATATATGGGCCCGATCACCAAGCTTGCAAAAACCACATCATTTTACGAAGAATAGCATGTACATCCTATGATAGCAACAATAAATGGCTTGACGGTTATACTGTAAAAGGCTTCCTCTTTCTATCTCTGTGAATAAGAGCGGTTGAGTCAAACAGACACAGTTTTTACCATTTCAGCTCCATACAACTTGATCTTTCAATTCCAGACCAACAGAAAATAAATCTAACAGGGTCAGAAATCAAAAGGTAGAGCGAAGAGACAAGGTAGAGCGAGGATGAACCGGCAGAGAGAGAGAGAGAGAGAGGTCAGACACATCTTAAAGCACAAAGAGGTCGACAACAACTTTAGATAGCACTTTAGAGCAAGAAAGGAAGATAGAGGAAAATGATACGTTAGAAAGATGAAGTGAGGGTAAAGTGGGTTGAATGGAAGCTGTGACATAAGATGCCTTTGAAGGAATAGGGGGACAAGAAATGGGAGGATTAGCTGTGGAATGTAAGCCTATCCAATCGTGGCTAAACTTTTTTAGTCTGTTTGAAGGAGGTTGTGTCAAAAGTTTAGATTGAAAACCCCTTTGAATGGTCCCTCTACCCATAATGCAACAGTTTAGCTTACAGGTATATATTACAGTTCACACATTCCTGCAAATTAAGGAACAAAATGAGATTGTAATTGTCAACGTAGACAATTTTGGGGGGTTTTAAAGGAAAACCCAATCGAAAAAAGACATGTTCTAGAATTACCTGCTTTGTATTCAGAGCTACGTAAGTGGGCAAGGCTAATAGGACCTCAGCTCCTTTAAAATCTCAGTTTCCATCAACCTTTTATGTGTAGGTTGTTCCTGTTACTTATTTTTAGGCAACACTGTTGCTGTTATTTTTGTCAGTGTCTTATTTGAAAGTATTTTATAACTGGTGATGAATGTAGATGTGAGCTTTTGTGTATCTTATAGCATTATTGACATAGCTTATTATGAAATTGAAACAAGTGATTAGTTTAAAGCCTGCAGAAGGCTCTTGTTTTTTTAATTTATGTGTTACGATCCTTTTCACATAATTACTTGCAGATTAGCTATTGTTTATTTTAGTCAATCACATAATTATATAAACTTTGTTGATCTTGTTAAAAACATTAGATCTAAAAAAGAAGCTTTTCCTCTGGTGAATGTTGTAGGGTTTTTATGAACGAATGAATGAATGAATTAATTAATTAAATCATGAATCAATTACCTTATTTCTGACAAGCCAGTAAAAACATAAATTACAAATTTATCATTAAAATATTATAATTAATGTGATATATATTTTTTATATTTATAATTTAGTGCTTCTGCTTGAAAGAACATAAAGAAAAACATGAATGACAAAGGAAAAAAAGTTAGTGTTCACCTCTGCTTTGGCCGCATGTGTCCAAGAAGTAAGACAAAGTCCACCAGCATTAAGATAGAATATAATTAGATGCCTGTTTAATTAATGCAACTTTATCTAATCTCCGACTGAGAAGTCAGAGATAGAAAGTGAAAAAATTAGGGGACAAGGTGGGACGGAAGAGGATGTGGAGAGATAAGGGAGATATTAGGGGATATTTAAAGAGTAGAATAATTTATGAAGGAGGGAGGATTCAAGATTAGATATTAGAAATTCGAGCATTCTGGTGCTATTAAGACACATCGACTGAGTAAAAACGGTAGCTAATGGTGCCCCTTTAAATGTTTATTTGGTTCTGCTGTTTAACAGCCAATTTTCAGTAAATCTAATCTATAAGAACTTCATATTTATGACAGTTTTAAATTGTTGTTAAGTCTTTTCTCCCACAGGTCAATCAGGACAGTTAACCTACATGCAACTTTGATATATTTCAGTCAGACATATTTGTTCTAAAGTTGATGAGAAAAAAGAAAATTAAGGGATTTGCTTAACAAAGCTTTTTAAATATTTTTTCCTCTTCTTTTTGACTGCCCAAACTCATTCCGGTTGGAGAGGATCCATGATCACCCTTCTTTTTTGGTTTTGGCAAAACTTCTCTTTCAGACGTAGTTTAATTTTTGTGTAAGTATTACACATGTTACTGCTATGATCTTTGCTGTATGCTGGCAGTTTGTTTATGGTTTTAGTCCCCCTGGAAGGTGAACCTCTTCCTCATTCTCAGGTATTTTACAGCCTCTAACATTTCTGTTCCCATCATTGCCCTGCCACCATCTTTAAACCATCAGTTTTAATGACTGCAGGGGGCTGTGGAGGTGAATTTTACTTCAAATATAGATTTTGAATGTTGGTCAAAAAGGTTTAAATTGTTCTCTGTTTTTGGCAAACTGTAAATGAGATTCCTTATGGATTTTTTCTCCTCCCTATCATATTTTAAGGACAGATTTCTGGGTTGCACAACTAATGAATATCTTGTCAGCATTTTCGTCCATCTATGCAGTTGATCTAAGAAGCTCCTCAAAAAAAGATGCTACCAGCCTCTCAACTGTTCCTCTGAAAAAAGGCTGTCGTGGACCTCTCTGTGTCTCAACTGTCTGCTGTCTTCTATAACTTTATAATGTTGTTTGTTTACTGATATTTTTTAACAAACCTCTGTTAACAGAACAGCCAAAATTATATTGAAATACTAATGAAACCCACTTAAACTTCATTCTGTTATTAATTGTCACCTAAAAGGAATGGTTTGCACTGAATTGTTTGGGGGATATTACAGTAGGGAGACTAACACAAATGTACCCTATACTTTCCAGATTTATATCTGTAAAAATACACAGATAATAACTACATATCCTTTTTTCAAATAATTCATTATATTTAAAAGTCTAATAAAATATGATAAAAACACAACTGTAACAAACAGAATGTAAACAGGTTAGAGGTGTACAAATTAATTTCTTAAGAGATGAAGAATATACCTTTAAAATTCTTTCAAATCTAAACAACTATTTAATTCTTTTTAGTTTCACTTTAATATTGTATCCTTATGTGTTTACATCCTTCCTCTCCAGGCTGTGACCCAATCCCTGTGGAGTACCTGCGATGGGGGGATCCAGAACCCATAGCTGCTCTGGTATTTGCCTGCCTTGGTCTAATGGCCACCTTCTTTGTCACTGCAGTCTTTATCCAGTAAGAAACCCTTAACCAACCAAAGTAAAGTAAACTAAAAACAATACTAGAACTTTTTTTTTTACTTCATTATTTTTCATCATTTTATATTTTTGTTGGCTCTGGTTTTCATGTCCTCACTGTTGAAACTAATGTTGGCTTTACTGTGTGTGAAGCTTCCGGGACACCCCTGTTGTGAAATCCTCCAGTCGGGAGTTGTGTTATATCATACTAGCTGGGATTTGCCTGGGATATCTGTGCACCTTCACCCTCATTGCAAAACCCCATGTGATCCACTGCTACCTCCAGCGACTGGGAATAGGTCTGTCACCTGCCATGAGTTACTCTGCACTTGTCACCAAGGTGAGAAATAGGATGAAAGCCACTGCTCACACATTGAAGCTGCTCTGTAGAGTAAGTGACGTACATCCTAATTATGCCTGCTATGCCATGCTACTGCAGACAAACCGCATCGCTCGGATTCTGGCAGGAAGCAAGAAGAAGATCTGTACAAAGAAACCGCGCTTCATGTCAGCCTGCGCCCAGCTCATCATTGCCTTCCTCCTTATACTGCTGCAGTTGGGAATCATTGTGGCTCTTTTTCTTATGGAGCCACCAGATGTAAGCTTACAGGCTGCAGAAGAGGGATCTAAGAGCACCATGAAATGATTAAAGAAACATGCCTAGAGATCTTATGGTTTCTTATGAACTTATGATATAAACCAACTTTTGGCTTGTTTCAGTTTGACAAAGCTGTCCTTTCACTATCTCCAGGTGATCCATGACTACCCCAGCATCCGCCAGGTCAACCTCATTTGCAACACCACTAACCTTGGAGTAGTAGCCCCCCTGGGATACAACGGCCTGTTGATCCTCAGCTGCACCTTTTATGCCTTTAAGGTATATTTTTGAAGTTTTTTGTCTGTACCTAAGTAATGTTTCTTTATCAAAAAATATCTGTGTTCTAAGGTTATTTTCTTACTTTAAGTTTAAAAAGAATATCTTAAGTAATATGTTATGACAAAGCTGAGCCTGTCATTGTTTATGTTAGGCAGCCAAAGCTCACAAAAAGTTGTTAAATATAGACTGCAAAGCAAAATATATTGATAGCAAATGAAGCTCCTGAAATCTGTAAACCTTGTGATAATAAGTGTCACAATAAACCATGGTTATTTATTCAGAACAATTTGTTAACAGTTTTACTTTCAATTAAGATTTTTAAATTAGATTTTAATTAACCAATTAATTTTTTTACTTTCATTACGTTCACAAAATGTACACTTTTATTTACATGCAAATGCCACAAAATATAATAATAAAAAAAAGATTTTGATTTTTGGGCACAAAATGATGTTTTCTTGTATTCATAAGTGAAACATTCAGCATGGTATGTATTATATTTAGTTAATTAATTTTTATTAACTGCATGTACTAACAAATAGGCAAACATGAGAGCTCAAATTGTCAGCAAGGAGGAGAACTGCATCATTTGATTAAATTGTTGCAAAAAGTAAGTTTGACTACAGAAAGTCTTGACATTTAAACAGGTAATCAATCATTCATGTGTTTATACATATATACTAAAGAATGGGGCAAAAAGCCACCTGTTTGAACCTTAAAACTCTAGCCAAAGCTCTTGATGGCACAGAGTTTTGGCTACAGTTGTGATTAAAGTTGTTTCTGACTGTGAAGTCACACTGGCCACAGTGTTGCATTTGCAGAGTGTCATAAAATGAAGAAAGAAGAAACTGATGATTGAAACTCTATTTAAAACTTTGATTGCATCAAACCCAAAGAAATCAATATAATACACAACATTATATAAACCGCAGGTGGACACATTTTTGATTTTAATGTATTCTTTACAGACTTCTCTCTTTTTAGCAAGTATATGCAGTAAATGTGACAAAATTGTGATGAGAAAAAGGCAAACCTCATGTTTCTTCCTTTTGCATTTGATTGGTTTGCAAAATATTTCTTTAAAACTTGGAAGTGATTGATTAGTCTGATACAGTGGAATATTCCTTTGACTGACAATTCATGTCTGCATAAGAGTATTTTTATTACCTTTTAGTGAGATGTACACTCTAGTTTATCAAGTTTAAATGTTTACAGAGTGTCAAGTGCAGCAGCAAATTGGTGGATGGTTTTCAAAGAGGCTAACCGCATGTTGCTAAATCCTCACTTACGTAAATTCTCTCAGTGTTATGTTACTTCAGAGACAAAAAAAGTGAACAAAAAAGGTTAAATCACCTTGAATGTGTAGTGGGTTAAACCTTTCAGCTGCAGTAAGTAGAATACATTTTTACTACAGTTTATGAAGGAACAGCTGAATACATTACTTTGGGCTTATAGCGACATGATTAGCCTGTGCTCCTACAGACAGAGTTTTCCTAAGCTAAAATCGTAGCAGTAAAGCAGTAAATAAACAACTTGCATCAATGTTCATTCCAGCTCTATATGACGTGTTAATAAAAGCTAAAAACAAAACTATCTCTTTATGAAGCCAGAGAACCAGAAATGAGCTGCAATAGTGTTTACTGATTGTTGGATTCTTTTTTTCTTCTCTTTCTAAGACTCGCAATGTCCCAGCTAATTTCAACGAGGCCAAGTACATAGCTTTTACAATGTATACTACCTGCATCATCTGGTTGGCGTTTGTCCCCATCTACTTTGGCTCCAACTATAAGATTATCACCATGTGCTTCAGTGTTAGCCTCAGTGCCACGGTTGCTCTGTGCTGCATGTTTGTACCCAAGGTAAGCTGGAAAAAAGCGTTCCTATTTTTTTAATGAATACATTTCTACATGTGTAATTCCATAATATCGTTACCAATTCTGAATGTGCATAAAAGCTTTAAAGTGCATATAAAGAGATCTCTTAAAATCCCTTTTTGACAAATCTCTTCAAGTTGTTTAGAGTCCTGGGTGAACTACTTTTACGTTGCTTTGGCCACATTTTTCAAATTATTATTTAATTAAAAGATCCAGTGATGACCCAGTGATTCCTGGCTGAGATTATTTGATGTTTGTTGAAAACTTCCTGAATTTCAAAGAGTTCATAATGGCTCTTGAAATTCCAGGTATTGCTCTCTAATTTTAGGCTAAACAAGCTTACAGCATCACATATCCTGATTATATAAACAGTGGTTTGGAGGCACTTTTCTGAAATTCATATTTTTTATGCCACCTGGACTGTTTACATCTAAGGAAAGCTCCCTGCTACAGTTTCATTCCCACAATTAATTTTTGTTTGTGATAGTAGGAGAGAAACAGCTTTATCTGAAATTCATTGTTTTTTTCAATTTGGTTCAATTTAAAAATACTTTATTAATCCCAAAGGAAAATTAAATAACTCATATTTATGGAGTCTATTGACCCACAGTTATTATGAGTCCTCATGCTGCTTCGTTCGTCTAAGGTCCACTTGTATTGAATGTCAATAATTATTGCTCTAACTTAAGTTTTTATTCAGTTTTAGGGAAGGAGTATTTTTAATTAAAGGTGTGTGATATTCATCCCCAAGGAAACCAGAAGTTTTGATTTACTAATTTAAACTTCCTCAAGGCTCTGACAGGCTTCTAAAAAATGAAAATTACCTACAAATAAAATAAAATCTAGAGGTTTTAAACAGGAGTACCTGTAAGTTTGTAGGGTCTTCAATGAAGTATGTTTTATTAATATTTATTTAAAATAAATAGCACTGTAAACATTTACCTTAAGTTGTTGTTTATTTCTTTCATTTCTGTTCACAAAGCAATGCCAATGTTTGTCTTAATCTAACAGGTTTAGAGTTTCAATTTTCTATGATAGAATATAAAAGCAGAAGTCTTTGTAATTTAATCTAATTTTACTTAGTTACTGATTAAAGTTATAAAATATAGGACACCGAAAAGCATTGAAAGCAACAGAGAGAAAAATAGTATAACAGTTTGTTTTTAATTTTATACCAACTTTTTCTTTGATTTATTAATAAGATACATAAGATGAGCCTCGTCATTATTTTTATGAACATGTCTGAAATACAGCTTGGAATCGAAAAATAAACTAAACCAGACGATGATAAATGTGATACTCTGTCACTCTGCAGGTGTACATCATTCTGGCCAAACCAGAGCGTAACGTGCGCAGTGCCTTCACCACCAGCACTGTGGTTCGGATGCACGTGGGAGACGGGAAGTCATCTTCAGCCGCCAGCCGCTCCTCCAGTCTGGTTAACCTGTTTAAACGCAGAGGCTCTACTGGAGAGACCCTAAGGTATTGTGTATTAGAGTCTACCTGTCCCCCCAGCATCTCTATAATGGCCCCATATAAGAAATCGCTCATGGTGGGTAAGCGATTGATTGAAGTTAGCTGCTTTTTCTTCTGACCTGATTGTGAACTTTGGAAAATTACCTAATGGAGACATAAAAGGAGAGACAGAAGTAACATGAGAGGGAGATGACTGATAAGTGGAATATAAATAAATAAAAAGATTAATACTGAAGGAAATGAAGAGCTGAGGTAATGTGAAACTAAAGTGGACACTTTTGCTCTTACTCTACGCTCTTGTGGCTATCCACAGTTACTGGGAACCAATCAGAAACTTAAAAGCGAGTGACGTATCACCACACATCTCCGAGAAAAGACTGGAATACATTTTCATTTGTCAGCAGGTTACTCCAGCTTGCCCTGCTTGGCAAGCAAGATCTCAATCAGACTCATATAAAAAAAAAAAAAATAACGTCTCTGCTCCTCTCTTTCCTCTCTTTCCCCCTACACGTCTCTTTTGGTGCTATCGTCCTCTGTGGGTGGTGGTAATTGGCAGGGCTGTCTGTCTCCTCAGTGAAGGGCTGGAAACTGTTGTGTTTGAGATGCTGTCATTGTCAGAGCAGGCTGAACAAACACAGGCAGAAAATAATCCGGCAGACTGGAAGGATAAGAAAATTTTGAGGTTTGAACAGCTGAACAGAGGGTGGTTTACCTTCACCAGACTTTAAAACTAACCTCTGAGCTTAAAACAACAGATGCTTTAGAAGATTGATTAGGCTGCAGTTTAGTATGCAGCATGTATCTCTAGAAGGTCCTACAGGTTCTGTCAAAAGGTATTTAAGAGTTTAATCTGGAGTTCCTCTATAGATGAATCGCACTAATCAACCTGACAAAAAGGCGGGGGTGCAGCGAACTGGAAATGTACCTAGAGATCAGGGAAAAAAACATGACCTAAAACGTAAAAGCACATTATGAAAGGCAGAAAATTAAATGTCACATGATTCTTCAAGCTGGTTTAATTTTGTTTACGCTGGCGTGTTTTTTTCTTTAAAGAAGTAGTCACTCAGCAAAGAGAGTAAAATACAGAACATAACAGTAGATTTTCCAGCTGTAACTTTCATTTTTTAATTTCTGACAATACTGATATTGCAGCTTTGAGAAAAGATCGGTGCAGATATTGACCCGATATGATCAAGAATCATACGTGCTTCTACTATTTATTTTGTACTGTACAATGTTAGAAAAGGCTTGATCAAGTGATTTTAGTGAAACAGAGAACAATAGTCAACAACACCAGGTATGAAAACAACTGACCTATATAATATAACCAGTTGCTTACAGATATTTAAAATAAAAGCTGAGTGTCCTGTAATTTGAAAAGCATCTCAGGTTGTTATGTGGCCTTAACCCAACAGACTTCTTTAGATTAAAGAGTATATTATTCAAATTTTGTTAGGCAACCAAATTAGCAGGCCAGGATCATTTTTTGTCCTGGCCTGAGCACTGTATTTTCTGATAATAGCCCAGCTACTCAGGTAGCTAAATACTCCCATTTATCTGTAAAGAAGCACGTCATTTTTATCTTTAGCATATGTTTAATGAGACTATTGTAAAACTATAACACACAAACTACAGCAAAATTACTGCAAAGGCAATATAAAAATATTACTTAGGCATAAAAGAATGGTGTATGCATGCATTACTTAGATAATTACTACAGATGATGCCTTTGAGAAGTTAGCTCACAGAAAAGACAACTAAACAGCTTAATGATCAAATGGTCTTTCTGGCCCTTTTCAGAAAAAAAAAAACAAGCCACTAACTCTTGTCCAAAGTCGGTCCTCAAAGGGCCGCTGTCCTGCAGGTTTTAGAGGTTTCCCTGTTTCATCAGATTCTGATGATTGCAGTTCAGCAAAAGCCTGTTGATTAGCTATCAATGGAAACCAGCTGCGCTGAAGCAGGAAAACCTCTAAAACCTGCAGGACAGCGGCCCTCAAGGACCAACTTTGGGCAGGCCTGCACTAGGGGGAATACAGAACATTAAAACAATCATCATCCATTACCAATTAGTTCCACAGCATGATGCTTCTACCGCCATGCTTGACAATTGGTATAGTGTTATTAGAGCTTAAAACACAATCTTCACCGCTGTAAAAATTCTAGTTGTCATTGTGGATAAAAGGCCAAATGTGTATCCTGTCTGTCCATTAGAAGTTTTCTTCAAATGGCATTTAGATGGCTTGTGTGGGCAGCTGCAAATGCCATTCTTGTTTTAATTTGTTTAATGAAATTGTTTATTTTGAAGCTTCTTTCTTTGGTCTTAGTATCTGGTGATATAAATTCTCATTTACTGTTGGCAGAGACTCAGATGTTCCTCTATCTTAGACTTAATGTTTAGCTTGAGGCTTGGGCTTCTTAGGTTGCTCCTAATTCATGTAAACAAGCAATTTAATCTAAGAATGATAGATTTAGTCAGTAGGAGGCAAACTTTGTTAGAGTTGATTGTTCCAACAAAACAAGGTTCCCAAACAAACAAAATAGCTCAGTCCTGTTGAAAACATATGAGCTATGCTTAAAAGCAGAACCTGTCTATGGAAATCAGCTATTTGATTAAAATTTATCTAGTGATGTCTAATAATTAGATAGAATGAGCTTTTTGATGTTTTCAAAAATTGTGCTTTGCTTCAGTGAGCTGTGTTTGGGTGTGTTTGTGTATCTTAGCCTTTAGGTGTAACTTTTAACCAGGTCTGAAATTTAAATTTGTCACAATTAATAATCAGCCACAAATGAAAATGACATTGATATAGTTGATGTTTACGGGTATATATTTTGACCAACTTGTAGATCCTTGTAAATTCAAATGAGTAAAGAAAACAACATGAGTTCTTTTAGAGAAGGAATTAAGGAAAAGAATTAAAAGTAATGCCATTTCTCAGCATATTAAATCAGACTAATTTCCATGGTTCATTCAAAGCTACAGATGAATGTTTTTTATTTGTTATCTGTAATTACTTAAATCACTGCTAAATAGACTTGGATGCCTAATGGACAGAATATTTAATTTGTTTCTCTATATTAAAGCTCTAAGCACTTCTTCCTCCTTTTCTTCCATTTTCTGCAGCTCCAATGGTAAATCTGTGTCTTGGGCACAGACGGAGCGCAGCAGCTCACGAGGGAACCACCTGTGGCAGCGGCTGTCCTTCCACATCAAGAAGAAGGAGAACAATCAGACAGCAGTCATTAAGCCCTTCTCCAAAACCTCTGAGGAGCGCTACTGCGGAGGATCCGACCTGCCCCCGCATGTACCTCTGCCCTCCCTCTCTTCCATGTCCTCTCTGCCAACTCATCCTGACAATGGCACAGACAAGACCCTCTATGAGCTCTCAGAGGCAGAGGAGCACTACTCCATCACCTACCGGCCGCAGACGCCATCACCGATCAGCACCGTGAGCCAGAGGATAGGAGCCAGTTTAGGGGAGGAGTCCCAGGTTGCCTGCATCTCCAAGTACTCCAGCAGCGTGTGCAGCGGTGGCAGCAGCAGCAGTTCCAGACCCCCCAGCAGTGGGTCTGCAGCTGCTGGGAGCGACGGGCGTCTCGTTGCCGTGGACGACCGCCCAACGCAGCCCCAGAGCACGCTGATGGATCAGATCAGCTGCGTGGTGAACCGCTTCACGGCAAATATTACCGAGCTCAACAGCATGATGCTCTCCCCGTCTCCAACGCACACACACGAACACACACCCCCTGCTGCTCATCCCCCCGATCCCTACCTGCTACCCCGGGAGATCCCAATGCCCCCAACCCTCACTACATACGCTGACGTTCAGCCTCTTCCCCCTATTGAGTCCAGTGTGGGCACCCGGGGCACCTGTCCGGTTCACTCTATCCCTCGCTCACCTTATCCTCTGCCACCTCCTCACCCCCACTCATCCCCCTCTATTTCCCCTATAAGAGGAGGTCTGGTCTCTCATCTCCCTGACTCCCCACTCAGGAGGGCTGAGCTGGAAGAGGAACTCATCGCGTTAACACCTCCGTCCCCCTTCCGTGACTCTCTGGGATCCAGCAGTAGCTCTCAGATCTCAGAGACGGGTCTCTTTGTTCCTCCTGTCCCCAACCACCCACCTCCCTCTCCCCCTTCTCCCAGGTACACCCGACTGACTCTCAGAAACTACAGTCAGAGTTCGTCCTCACTGTGAGGGAGACGCAATTAGCTGGAGAAAAATAGAGCAAACAGGATGGACAGACTAGAATCCATTCATCACCGTTTGGAGTAAAAACCCGAGGAGACGTCGACATGGAGGCATGGTTGGTGAAGACACCGAGCTGTGATTTTGTTTACATGTTTACAGTGAGATGTGAGTACAAGAGGCCTGCAGGGTGTCGTGTTTTCTCGTGTGTTGTTCTGGCCATTTCGACACCGAGGTGTTTGGCACAGATCCTTCTTGGAGGTTCTCCGTCATTTAGATTGGGCTCGTGGCCTTAAGGTATCTCGGCTGACAACTAATTACAGATTCTTTGTGTGTGTGGTTCAGTGGGACTGAGTGCGTTTCTGCTGTATCTTAGAGAAAGAGAAGTGATGGGAATATGGCAGCAGAGAGTGTTTATAAGATCTACAAATGGACAAACTACAAAGGGCACAGGCAGTATGTATTTGCTCCCACAAATCAAAGGAGTATGAGCACACATTTAAAAAAAAAAAACTAGTGCGTGGGAAATAGCAGTGGATTTCTAGGAGACATTGTAGATGTTCTTCAGTGATAAAATCCAAGAGTCTGATAAAAGTGCATTGCCAGAATATAATTAAACAGTGTGTTGATCTAGAAACCTTGTTTCATAAAGCATTTTTTGTTGTTGTTGTTGTTGCCCAGCTCTCATCACAGACAGTCTATGGTTCTCATGTTTTCTACTCTTCCAGTCAGTCTGAATGTATATTTTCTACATTACTTCTGAGGCAGTTGGGACCAAATCTTTTGTAGCTCTAAACCTGTAACTTGAGATGGAGGGAGAACGAGGGAGACATGATGAGACTAGGTCTTGTTTTTACCACGAACATTTGCAGTATTAAGCTCTCACTCAGGTGGATCATTTGGAGGACTCTGACCTCAAAGCTTTTCTGCTGACAGTGGCATTCAGAAGTGCAATCTGTAAGGCTTAGCTGGATCCCAGTCATGATATTTTCCTGATACAATGGGTCAGCAGGTGACAGTGACCTGTTCCATCTAAGACAGTGCTTTAAATTGGATTAGTTGAAGAGAAAGTCGGTTAAAATCTAAGTGGGGCAAAAATGAATAGATTCAAGCTGGGAGAGAGACTCTCTGTCTCCTTAAAGGTCATTTGTTGGACAACATTTTACTTTTTTCAAGGTGGCACATCCATTTGATCACAAGCTCAGTATAAAGCAGAAAGAAATGACTGACATCTAGCATGGCCAAAAGTTGACAACAAAGGGTAAAAACACTGACATGAAAATAATCTAAAACCATTATGAATATAAACATTTTATTATCTTGGCATGAAAAAATAGTGTCTTGCTGAGAATGAAATAAAGTAAAGACCACAGTTAGAGAATTGGGTAGTGGGAAAATGAATAGCAAACTTTGTCTCCATCTAAATGCTCAAACACAAATTTTGTTTTCAATAACGGGTGTTTGTTAACATAGTTTCAGATTTCCTACTTCAGGGAGCATTCCTATTGTTTTTATAATGTGATGTACCCCACACTTCATTTAACTAAATGCATTTACTCTGGTTTATGTATATTTTTATGATAATCCCAATCAATTTGAATTTAATGTATCAGGTCATGGGTTAAGTTTTTTTGTGTATGTTTTTTTCCTTCATGTTTTGTTTAGGTAACAATCAGTACCACTCAGGCATTTGTCAGGTATATAGATCACAACATTTTTATCTGTTTTAATCATTGTATTGTTGCGAGATTCTTAGCTTTTTGCTCTATTTCCTGGTTACCTGAATTTGGGAAAATGGATTATGTTGACAACCATTAGAGCGATCTAATTATTCTCAGCTCACTCTCAGCAAGAAAGCAAATTGGTTAGATTGAGATTTCAGTTGTTTTCAGCTCAACCCTGGTTCTGTGTCATACTTCCTGGAGCGTTGGACCGTCTCATATTAGGACACATTTTTGAAGATGTCTTAGCAGACATGACACGTTTGGCATTGTAGAACATTGGGTATGCCTTTAAATCGAATGTATTTACACGTGCCAACGCTTGCTTTCTGGATTGCAGTGGGAGACAAAATGTGCAGATGAATGAATTCTGTAGTATCCCTCTGAGAACAGGAGGCCTTTGCTTGTATCTGCAGCAACCTAGGAAAAAAAGCCCAATGCTGACCGTCTAGTGGTCTAAATGCACAAAACATGCATTTTTTCCCCCTTCATCTTTAATCTGCTAACCGCTTCGGATATGAGTCTGTAAAAAAAAATAAATCACAAAGCTGTTATCAAAGCAAAAAATTAGTGCTCCAAAGTACCTGTGACACGTTTCCACCTCCATCTCCATCTACACCATGTGCATTCATGAGCTGTAAAGGATGCAGAAGCAGTCTGATGTTTGATTAACATTTGCGCTTCACTGTAGCCGGCAAGAACAAACTCAGACAAAGGGATCCTGTATATAACAAGGGCATGCAAAGACAGATCGGTTTTGTTTAAAGACAAATGAAAGACAATTTATTTACATATCAACAAATGTTCAAAAAACGAAAAAAAATCTGTTTTTATGCTGTGTATAACATATGGTACAAATATGTGTTACGACTAGAGAAACTGTGTTCCTACGCTGAGTGTGTGAGTGACAAATCCTATTCAGATGTCTTGTAATTGAACAATATTATAATACTTGCTATTAATATGATTATTGTGCCAAAGGGGTAAAAGGTGTCTAGTTTACTAGATTGTGGGTAAAAATATGTGGTTTCATAAAAAAAGAAAAAAATATGTAAATTGTTTCTATTGTTTTGGATACATTTTAGATAAATATTTCATATTTTTCAGTGTAAAAGCAATATTATCTATATGTATACAAGGTCCACATTTGTATGATTTTTGTTTTTTTCTTTTTTTAACCAGTTAGATTTGCGAGTTTTATTGTAATTTGACTACTGTACAAGGAAGGTGATTTGATAGATTTTGCTTTGCTAAAATCTGTGTTTATTGAAATTGTTTCTTTTTTACGTTATTTTATTACTCATGGGTTACACGTTTTTATACCTGATCTCTCTTTCTGCAGTCAAATTTATTTAAGTAAAATGTGTGTAAAATTGTGTCTTATTGTAAAGTAGGTCAAAATAATGAAACCAATGAACCCAAAACAGGGGGAAAAGGCTGATAAACACTAGCAACACAAACAGATCCTTACTTTTGCTTGGAAAACATGTACAGCATACAACCTGTTACATGTGGTCTAAAAAAAAATCACAGAGATTTTAAAATGTTTTAATCAATGGGAAAATTGTTCCCCTATCTTTTCATTTCCTTTTGCTTCCTTTCCTCCTATTTTCTAAAGAATGCTGATTTGGGGGGATTTTGAAGGTTTGAACACCTTTCAAATCCTTTCAAATTAACCTAATGCAGAACCCCTGTATAAATGTTCAGATAGGTAGGATTTGGTTTGGTTTTTTTGTTTTCTATTTTAACCCCATTGCTATTTTTGCAGCCCGAAAATAAAAAAAATGCCAATTTACAGTAGAAATTTTTACTTAGACATGAAAATTTTTATCAAGAAATTTGAGTTGGAGAATATTTTTTTTTATAAAAATTCAGAAGGGATATTGCACCTGTTTTAATATTAAGCTGTTAAGTGAAGAAGATGATTAGTTTGCTGCTGTCATTGAAAGAGTTCAGATTGGGTTCAGGGATGAAACAAAAAGCTTGCTTCAGCACAGGAGCCTCATGGGTGAAATGTTGCTGCCTCTGCAGAAAAGAAGGATTCATCTTTGAAAGATTGGTATGTAATTTATTGGCTCCTTAATACAGACCATGAAAAAGAATCTGAACTATACACCTTGGTTTTAAACTAGTGTTTGAAGTCTCATTACGGATGTAGTTGTGTTAATGCACCATTTAGACCAAATAAACTCTACTTGTCAGATTAACTCCATTGTCAAAATTAAATTTAAACACAAGTTTGAGCAGTTTTTTCCACTTTGACTCATTTTCTTAGATACACTCTAAAAAATTGGACTAATCCCTGTGCTTTAACATTCTCTAATCCAGACACGCTCATCTATTTAGCTGGTGAAAAAAATACATATTTAAAACCTCTTGAATGGACAAAAAAAAAAAAAAAATGTTACCGACCTTCCGATCTCGCTTTAAAATGTCGGTTGATCCTGATGCCGTGCCTCTTGTTTCCTTCCAGCATTATTTCAACAAGCTTGGGGCTTTTAGGTTGATTTGATGACGTAATGATGACATAGGCTTTAGTTGACAGAGAGGATCTTGTTGAATTGCTATGTAAAACTGCAATGTTTCCATTCGGTCTGACAATGCTGCAGTTCAGTAAAGACCATTAACTTTCTGCACTTGGGAGGCATGTGATGAACCAGTGGTCTCTCACGAAGATCACAAATCAGCTACATACTGTTTTAGTTAATCAATCTGTTACTCAGCTGTTTACCATGTGTATCAAGGCTGCCTGCTTTGTTTTTGACGTTTATATAAGAATCGAATAGGCAGCAAACCTTACGTATTAACAGTCTCACTAGAAGAATTAATCTGTTATTTATTCAGATTATTAAATTTGGAATCCAAGGTTTATGTTTAAGGTTAAAGTTAGCTGTTATCTGAGGAGAGTTGGGATTACTTTGAAAAACATGAAATCATTAATTTATTTATTTGAGCAATAGATTTTAAAATTATTATTAGCATTATATATATATATATATATATATATATTTTACAGATTTTGGTAAACAATCAACAAAATATTTCGAGTGATTCCCAAAAGGAGTAGGCAGCAGCAAAAAGCCTATTTGTGCCTACCTCCTTTAAATCTGTTACAATGAGTGCTGAGATTGGAGCAAATTTACCCTGCCTGTTTATTAGTGTGCTAGGATTCAGGATAACAGATCTGCGTTTACTGTGTAAACACCAATTAGATATCCGGTTGTGCAATTTGTCAGAACACACCTGGAAAGATGTGTTTTGGATGCTCCATTTAACGCTATCATGTAATTATCATAATGAACATTCTTGTGCGGGTAATTTGGTCGATGCTGTAATCGTTTATGTTGGATTATTATTGTACATGAATGTAGTAAAGCTCATGAGGCTCCCATTCCCCTGCATTTAGGGGTGGTGGTGGTCGGGGGTGTTGTATATTTACTCCTTATGCTTTGTTTTAAACATAAAAAAAAGCATTATTTCAGAAAAAGAAAAACTTTTACGATTTTTTTTGTTATTTTAAAGTGATACACTCTAAAAAGTTGGACAAATATTTTGAAGACAAGTTTAAACAAGGCTTTTCAGTTCAAATCCATTTGAAAAAGACTAAAGTTGTATTAAATGAACAACAATATAATTGAGCTGTAATTAAAAAAGAGAAAAGCTCACAAATAATTCTGGTTCATTACACAGAGTGATATGTTTCAAACACCTATTTCTCTTAATTGTGTTGCACACTAACCCTTCAGTGTTATACAATTTATTGCAATAAACTGATGTTGCAATGATCAACTTTTAACTTAATACCATAAGGTAAGCCTCTGCAGGTTTAAGGCACGTAGACTTAAACCTTTGAATACATGAAAAGATCCTTGTAAATGTTGCTCTTTTTGAAGACTTTGGATGAATATTTCTGCAGTCTGTAAGAGTAACAAAACTCAAGGTCTTGAGGCTGATAAGAAGCATCTTAGAAATAGTATTTCTGCAAATGTTGCAGCTTTAGGTGTTGTTTTTATTTAAATCAAAGATAGATTATTAACACCATAGCAAGTATTTATAGTCGATGGATCACAAAGAAAGTTATATTGTAAAGAAAGAGAGCAACAAGGAGTTTAGACTATGTGGTATATTCATATTAGGAATAAGGAAGGAGACAGTATCTATTGATTTACCTTCAACATCTGTATGAAAGTCAGATAAGCTTTGTGTTGAGTCATTTTATTGGCTTGCATAACAGATGAATTATGTAAAAAAAAGTTGTTTTTGTTGCTTTCTTCTATTTAAACGCAAAAGTAAATATTCACATCATTAAACAAACACTTGTTGGATTGTTTTATATTTCTCACACACAGATAATCATCTTTGAATCATTGCGATGGGGAAAATTATGAGGGGAATATCCTCATTCATACCCCTGATCAGAGTCTGCTTTCAGTAGAGTGTTAGATATATAAATAAATTATATTTTGTCTATGGAAGCAATATTTACCCTCTCAATGCTCTGTCGAGATAATCAAAACTATCTGCTTTAATCACCGTCTTTAGCCATGGTAACATTTTACCCACTTGTGAGCAAACGTGAATGTGGTTTTTGTTGTTTTTCCTTTCTGCTGCAAATCACCTAAGCAGAAAAAAGTAATTGCTCTCACAAAAACTGCTCATCAACATATAAATTATGGCTGAATGCTGTGTTCCAGTCTGTTTACAGCTTAGATTTATCCTCAAACTATAATTGAACTGGCGCTCATCGGAGTGGCAATATTCAGACTTTAATTTGATCAAAGGAAAATGATGATGAGTTGCCACAAACTTATTGAGAGAGAAGTGGAATGAGTTAAATTTCCCCTTGTAAGTGTGCAGGATTTATTAGCCCATTTTACTTCAGGATTTCTGTGGAAGTGTTTATTAAGTGAATGCTTCTGATTTTTTCAAGATGAATATCTTCAAGTTAAGGTTGTTTTTTTTCCATTGATGCGGTTTTAGCATGAGCTTCTTTTCTGCTTAAAGAGCTGCTTTTTAATTACATAATATTTACTGATTAAACTCCAATTACATGCAAAGATAAAAAATGTGAGAAATTCCTAGGAAGCTACTATAGTGCCAAAATCTAAATGTTAAGCCGTGTCCCTTATCTTCCGAAGGACCTGCAAGATATCTTAGTAATTTATATAATTTGTTTACACAATATACTTTGCAATTTGGTAGATGGTTTTAAAAATGAGTATTTATTAATAAATTCCACGGTTTCTGGAAATTATTATGAATTCTACATTTTGTGTTGCTGAAATTGGAGCTTTGAACTATTATACTATATGGCCAAAAATTCAATA
The DNA here is from genome assembly GCA_034780135.1 of Jordanella pulchra. Classification (NCBI taxonomy): domain Eukaryota; kingdom Metazoa; phylum Chordata; class Actinopteri; order Cyprinodontiformes; family Cyprinodontidae; genus Jordanella; species Jordanella pulchra. The sequence goes on from JAUZNJ010099445.1 coordinate 21,571, forward strand.
AAGAAAAATCCCCCAACATTTATGCCGTTTAAGTGACATCTCAGCATTGGTTCTTGTTAATGAATTTGGGAATGGTATATCCAGGGTATTTTCAACTCAAAGCCCTTTTCATATGTTTTCATTATAAAAACATCTTCAACATATAGGAATTTACTCTTATATTGTTTCATGTAACAGATGGACAAAAAGTACTCCATAAAAGTAAAAGTGTACTTTATTATCATACTTATTCACAGATAAACTCTTAAAAGTGTGGAATGCTTTAGCTCTACTGGAGGCTGATTTGTGTAGCATCACTTGGAGCTAAATGTGGACTTTGACTGGGACATTCTAGCTCAGTTCTCAACATTTTATTGTAACGCTGTTTGTAATCTTGTCTTGCATTTGGCTGAATCTTGGCCCCAATCTTAAGTAGTTGGTAACTGCTTAAAGCTAACGAACTATTTCTCTGCATTTACCTCTGTACATTGTTCATTATAGTGTATGAGCTTCCCTGTCAGTGTGGAACCCCTCGGTTCCACTGGATGTGGACATGGTTTTTAAACCCCTCGGTGCAGATGCAGCACTGATGCCAGGCACCCAGTTGAATCAGAAGTTTCTTTTAGAGTAGATTGATGGATGGTTGGACTTTGATCATGTCAGAGTTGCATCACTACGCTATATTAATGTCCTTATAGGCTTTATATAGAACAAAGCAGTCTTCTCTGATTTAATTACCATGCCATTTTTTACTTTCGATCTTTCTTGGGTGAATTCAAACATTTAGCTTTTTTTTAAATATTATTTTTGTCATTCATTACTTGTATTTATTATGGCTGCTGATTAACTGTGGGAACCAATTTTTTTTGGTTACATAAAAGTCCTGAAAATGCGATCCAGTCCGCATATGTTCAGTAGTCTTTTAATTGTAAACTCGACCGGATCCACTGATTTTCATCATCTGCCTTTTTGCCTGAATGATCTGCTGCATAGATTGACTTCAAGTCAGTGCTGCAAGTGGAAAAAATAGAACAGCCACCTATTTTTAAAGATGCACCACTTCTTGGGTAACACCTGATTAACTTTAATTGCAATGATCAGCTGAGACGGTCTGGTAGAGCCATATGTGCCACTTCCACATCCAGTAGAACAGAAGGGGAAGAGGAGAATCCCCACAACATCATGCTGCCACCATCATGTTTTACAGTGTTGATGGTGTGATCAGGGTGACTTGCAGCGTTAGTTTCCACCTCTTACACAGTTTCCTAGACTGCTTTCATTTATGCTATGTTAGGCCATGTCATGTTATATTCTTTTTATTTTGACTTCTCCATTGCTCTCAGTCTTTATAAAGCTCCTTGTTTTCCAGTGTTCTCTAAGAAACTTCTGAAGAGATTAAAAAACAGCTAGATTTATACTGAGATAGAATTACACACAGCTGGACCTTGTTTACTGATTTGGGAACTTTTTACGACAGTTGCTTGGATTGGATTGTTTTCATTGATATCTGATTCCAAAAGGTCTAAACATAAACACGCCACACTTCTCTGGTTTTTATCTCTAAACTTTACCAGTATGCACTCCTTTTTGTCGGTCTATCACATAAACTCCAGTAAGATGTCTTAAAGTTTATGAAATAACAAAATGTGAATAAAATTCCAGGGATAAGAACATTTAAGAAAGCACTTCTCTGCTACAGATGTCACCATCTGCGCTTTTCTCAATGCTTAACAATCGGTAGAAAATGAACCTTAGTGAGCCAGAAGAACTAGGATGTGTTGGTTAAGGGAAAAAGGAAATGCAGTCTTTTGCTAGCCAACGTTTGCTCGCAGTGTGCTGCTCGTGTAGAGTGGCACCAACAAAAGTTCCTACAGTTTGACTCACCGCAGTCCAGCACCCACCTGCTGGGCAGTAAGAGGTAGCCAGCTTAGAATGGAAAAAAATCTCAAAGAAAACTCCTTATTATAACTAAAAGCTCTAAAAGAAAATCCGGTTGTTATCTTCTTTTCTTCTCTTCTTGGTTCAGTGACCACCATCCTGGAGAAAAGAACTGGGACACAGATTCTGTTATGGGGAGATTAAAATCAAAGTTTACTGTTTTGAAATGATTTTTGTTGCCATTGATAACCATTGTGTAATTGAACAACAAAGTACATTTTAATTATTATTGTTATTAAAAAAATCTATGTTTAACTTCCTGTCTTGTCATGTTTTTTATTGCTGATTGCTGTGCTGAAAGGCAGCATGTACAACATTCATCTTCAACACACATGAGAACTGTTACAATGAACAGGATGTGGCCTTATAAACCAGTTGTACAATTAAACCATTAAACCTAAAGTTAGGTGCTATTGGTAACACCTTTAAATGTGAATTCTGAAGTAGGTATTATTGGTGGAAATTGAACACATTAAAAGTATATTGGTTAGTAAATGTAGAACTTTTAGAGAACAAAATGTTAAAGATGTACTAAATATCTGCCTTATTAATAGCTAAAAACAACGGAATTACAAAGATAAAATATTACAATCAATAAATAAAGTAGTAATTTTGCACTTTCATCATATTGATCCGTTAATATCTTTATATTACTGAAATATGTTTAAACTAAAAATCTTGTTTAATCTTATCTGGATCAAAATACTTTAAAAAGAAAATGGAAATCTCAGACTTGTTGCTGGCAGTACTTAGAAGGACATGTCAGTCTTTGGTCTACGTGCTGAACACAGTGGAGGCTGCTTGACATTACCTCGACACCCTCTGATATTTTCTTCTCTCTCCTTTCACCCTCTTCAGTGTAGCACAGAAACCACAAAAAATGTCTTTAATATGAATATGCTCCATAAGATAACTCAAAAAACAACAATCTTCCAATGTACAGTTTAAGATGGCAGAATTAGCTTAGTACATTTGATTCAGTCTCTTCAGCTTTCACTGATCTACTTATTTCACCCATCGTATGCCCTTCCACCATTCAAGTTCACACTTCTCTATTTTTGCTGTCTCTTCTCGCCTTTCAAACAGAAATTACTTTGACACCACAGAAATGATGCAAACAAGCAAATAATTCAAGCTGATGGAAACACAAATACAGACTACGTTTTACCTTTTGAAGCTATCTGAGCTTGACATGCTTCACTTATTATATGATAACAGACACATTTGCAAGATTGACTGACTTACTGATGGATCATTTCAGGGTCTATGAATTTATAAACCAGAAACAGTGTGTAAAATCAACCCTTATTTTTATGATATGATTTTCAGTAGGTTTAAGATGTTTCTGCAACCAAAAGACAGTTTTAGGTTATCATACAAAAATAATCTGAAAAAATACAGGATGTGTACCTTGAGCATTAGGTTTTGGAAACACCAAGCTACCTTGAGGCGGCAGAGGATTTTTTTTTACCACCAGTATGAAGTCAAACATGTCTTTTATCCAAGATATCAAATTTTCTGACATCCCTGTCGAGAAAATATATCTACTTAGTGGAGGTCTAGGTTGCTTTTTAGGCGTGGGGGTTGGAGAAGTCATTTTCACTAAGTCTCAACTCTCTACACTTCCTACCTCAGACTGTCAGACACTTAATTACCAGTCTGACCGTTTTTATTACCCCTGCTTGTGGCTTCATGTAATTAATACTTTGTCTCCCTTTGTTCTTTATTTTAGTCTGTCAGTACAAAAAATGAATTTCACTAAATTGTGATTTCTATTATCTGTTCTATAACTATCCTGTTATTGTATCAGTCCAGATCATTAAAAAAAACACAGTGAAGACGTTATTCATATTGTTATTGTGCTGTTATTTTCTGACCAGTTTGTGCTACTTTATCCATCCCTCCCCTTAACATCTGCCATAGTTACAAGAAATTCTCTCATTCACTTTTGTTAGTGTTTTATAAATTGTTAGATCTGATGATGCGACCTCAATTAATACACTGCAAGAAATGTCTATTTGAAGGAATTTCCCGTATTTTGTTTTTATGCATCTTTCAACTGTATTTATCAGAGCCGTTTAGCTAAGAAAGTTCTGACAACTCCACTGACAACAATAGGCAACATTTTAGAGTAACGTACACCAGAGAAACATTTAGGGAGAAAAAATCTGTAAAAAAAACAGATCAGGTTTTTTGCTTTGTTTTTTTTTTTTACAGAGAAAATACATAAAAAACCCATAAAAGGTCCTGGTTAAAAATAACCAGGACCTTTTATGTTTTTTTATGGGTTTGTTTTTTTACAATGTACCTAAAATTATATTTCAGACTTACAGTATCTTCAACATTTGGAAAGCTGTTTTGCCTTTCTGGCTAATAAAGCAGTTCATCTGCTTGGATGTTTATGATTGGAAAAAAAAAGCACATGATTCAGTGAGTAATCCTCACACACTGTCTGACAGCCTCCATTTACTGCTGTCAGTTGTACAGCATGTTAATAGCATGAGATTGGTTTAGTGCAACCAGGTGGGGCCTATATATAAAATCTGAGTGGGCAAATGGGTGTCATGACAGCCTGTGGCTAACGGTGAGTGTCAGGCTGTGTTTTGTTTTTCTATTCCTGTAAGAACTTTAAACTGAGTGTGTACCAAATAATGGAGACCCCTGTCACCATGGTAATCAGTCTAAGATCTGCGCAAATCAAGGTCAACCTTCTTTTTAGTCATTTTCTTTTTTTTCTTTTCTTAAAGGTTAGGATCTGGTTTGGTATTAAAATAGGCCTAAGGTCAGAATGAGGCTTTTTGTACGAAGACCTTTATACTCCAAAGCATATGGGAGCCATTATCTTTGTGGAGGGAAGACAATTAATTTTATGAACGTGAAAACCATTATATTCCAGTCTGATTATGTATAGGCATACTGAAGAGTTAACCGACCGTAACGTCTCTCCAAATGAGCCCATTGAAATGTCACCGTAACATCACCAGGCTGGAGTGGTTAACTCCATGCTGTAATTAATGTTGCCACTTAACCGAAAAACTTTATAAAATTTTGTTCTTGAATTTCTTTTTCTTCTTGTTAAGCAGTACAGTGTCAAACAAAGGAAGAACAGATGGAGGCAGTGATGCTGCTTACAGATGCCATTAGACACACCTGACGGTTACAAACCCTCTAAGCTACAAACATGTTCATGAAACTCCTGCCAAGATATGATAAAAGCATGTAGTCTGATGCTTTTCGGAAATCATGCTTAAATATATTTAATTCACTCTCATCAAGCATGAAACATCTTGATGATGACTCAACCACTTTAAACTGAAGACTGTTTCATAAGTTACAATTCTGTTAATTACAGCAGTTCATTCAGAGCTTATTCTTCCATAAATGTGATATTAAATTAAAATACAGAGACAGAGAGAGACTATTTTGAATGAAAGGAACCAAAAATCATTTACAGAGATTTTTACCAAAACCTGTAAATACTGCAGAACCTTGTAAAGGTATTCATACCTCTTAAACCCATTCAATTCATTCAATTTAACATCACCGCCATTAAAAGTTGTGCATTTATTTGGATTTTAATACAAAAGACAAATAAAAATGTGTGAACAACAGTGATGATATTATTGCACTGATTAATACAACATGTAATATTTTTAGTCATGCAGTTGTAAAAGGTGGGGCATGCTTTATTCCACTAATCTGGTGATTAAACTGGCTGGAGGGAGTGACATGATCTCCGAGGTGATAACATTCCAGTTTCCCTATTTTGAATGTTTGAGCTATTCTTCATTGTTCATACATGGCGTCTACGACCACTGCTATGAAAGTAATGACAAAAACTATTCGACAACCAATCACTGTTGTGCAAGTGTCAGACATTGCAAATGCAGAGGTTATAGTTATGTTGCCCTGACTTTCTGACTCATGATTTTGATTTTAGGGGTTGATCAAGTTGAAGTTACAAATGGAGAAACAGTACCTTTTTACTTTAGAACACCTTAATAACAATTTACTGGGAAAATGCAAGGTCATCAGCAAAGTTGCAGAGAAAATCATAAGGAATATTGAGTTTGCTACTGGCTAATAATGGGGCGTTTTAATGGAAGAAGGCTGTTTGTTTACACTGTTTTAACTTTTTTATGCCTCATGCAAACCACAATGGAAAGTAATCTTAACATCATCCCATCACTGGCAAGCAGCAGTGGCTGCATTGCGCTATGGGAATCTTTTGCATGCACAGGTAAGATGTTTAGCACTGTTTGAAAAATCAGCCAATCAAAGCCCAGTTCCTGAACGAAACCAGTTAGAGACTGCAAAGGTCTTGAGACTGGAGTGACATATTTCCTTTCAACAAGACAACAACACCAAACATTCAGCCCGAGCTCCACCTGAACAAAGACTACATCAGGCAAGGCAAGTTTAATTGTATAGCACAATTTAGCGCAGAGACAACAAAACAATTAAACAATAAAATAGAAGGAAAATAAAAGCGGAATAAAAACAAGTAAAGATAAAAACATGATAAAAGCAGGTAGTGAAGCAAATAAAACAGAACACAATGACGCCTCAGTTAACAGTTTAACTTTAACAGTGAAGTGAGGAAGGAAGATATTTAAAGACAAAACACACAGAGTAGATGTGAGGATGACTCACCTTGTTAGATACATGGGAAGAGGAAACTCAACCTTGAGTTGATCTTAGAGATCTGATATTAAGAATGAGGTTGAGAAGTAAGAAAGAGGGATAAGGTTTAATAAGATAGGGCAGTAGGTGAGAATGGAAAAAAAAAGTAAAGGAAGGGAAGGGTTAAAACAAAGTGAAAAACTATAGTTGGTGAGCTGGATACAGTTGGAATGCTGGGTAATTAGAGATATATAGTTACAAAACATGATTTGCTGCTGAACCTCTGTTAACATCTTTACTTCATTTAGATCAAATCCTGTTTTGGTTTAAAAATGTCAAAGTCAGAAACCAAATCCAAATCAAATTCAGAAACTAAGACGAAATAAAAACTGATCTTTACAGACAGAAGTTAACCCAAAATTGCTGCACTTTTGTATGTCTGCTTTTACCTCCTTTAACCCTGCAGAAGGTTGTTCACACTGAGCCTTGTTCTGCTGGACGTTTCTTCCTGTTAAAAGCGGGGGTTTCCTCTCTACTGTTGCTGTATGAATGCTTGGTGTAAGGGTTAGCTGCTAAAGAGTCAACGACAAAATGCAAGCAAGGATCGTTGCCACAAGGTCATCCAGCTTGTTCTGCAAGTCAATAACTTGATGCAGTTAGCCAGTTTACCTTGATAGAAACTTTTAAACAATCTGACTGTACGATCTGATTGAATTGTGTCTGCAAAGTGTCACTATAAATACCATCTATTATATACAACCATTTTGCATTCCTCTGTGTTGGCTAATTTCATAAAATCACAAAGAAATACATTATGGGTTTTGTTTCTAATCTAACAAAATATTAGATGCTAAAGGTTTGCAAGAAACTGCACGTGGATGAATAACAGTTAATATTAAATATCATGATTTATTAAGAAAGCAAAAAGGGTTGTTTTCATGTTCGTATCAACTATATATCAGATAGATCTTTGATATACATGAAAAAAATCATCATCAGTGTTATGTATGTGATAAAACAATACATTGTTCAATTGCACTATTTTGTGTTGTATGTGGAAGAATACCAAATGTGGTATCAGCGCACTGATCTCACTTGTTCTTGGGGAAAAATGTCTAATAAACTACTGTAAGTCACGTACCACTGAGGTTCTGTTGAGTCTATATAGTTAAGTTATGAGAAGAAACATAACAATCAGCAAAAACACTTTAGTAATTGAGGGATCCCAAAAGGCATTAGAGAGGAAGAAAAATATGTAAAAGTGGCAAAGAGGAATCGGAGCAAGGCAGAGAACAAATCTCTGGCTGCCAATAAAGCTGAACTCAGAGTTGCTAGAGTTTTAATTTCCTGCCTGTGAAAGCGAGAACTATATCAAGATTGAAACACAACTTTCAATGAGTCACTCACAGAGGCTTAGTGGGTTTAGGCTGTTAACATTCGGCGCATCATCCCCCCATCTCCCTGCTCCTCCTCTCTTAGCTTTATGTTACGCACACATGTGCTCAACACTAGACTTAAAATCCCCAAAAAGCAATAACCTACACATGGTCCCAAAGGAATGCAATCACATACATTCATACCTCCACGCACATACGGTGTAATGGCACTAATGAGGCAACGTGACTAATTCCTCTTCAGTCCCTTCTTCAGATGAGTGCTTATTATGGTCTGTCAAGGAGATGAGTCAGTCCATGTCATGGTTACTATGGTGATAAAAGCCTCCAGTACTTCCCTTAAGTGCCCGTCAGCTAAAATAAGCTCTTTAACCCCTTTAATAACAGAGCCATCAGCAGGCATTGACACCCACATGCAAACATGACAACAGGCAGGCTGACTCTCTGACCTCTTTCAGTGGACAAGGAGAAAATTCTCCCACAGAGATTGTTACAACAGGCTGTTGTGAACATGACAGTGAAACCCATGTAAACATGGTGTGAACAACATCTTACAATCTAAATAGACACCTGACAATCAGTTGCTGAGGGTTTAACGTTAATGTTTTTTTTGCCTAGTGCTTAGTGTATAAGGCATCACGACCCCTTTACATATATCAACCCAATATACTTTTTATATTGCTGAAAAAGTCTGTATAGAAATTTAAAACCTTTATTCTAACATATTTTACATAACTGTTGTTGGTATTCTAAACACATTTTCTGGTATTCAGCTAAACAGCAGACAATTTTACTTGCAGCAGAGTAACAAAATTAGATGTGATCACGACAAAACCATCAAACACTCTAAAAGTTAATGAGGCTTTTTAGCTGTGAGAGAATTAACAGTTAATTTGGTTTTTTTTCTGATACGACTTTATCCTGAATGATGCTTTCATACCAGTAATAATGTTTTTTAAAGTTTTTAATTTTAATGCTTTGTCTCAGTGAAGCACTTTGTTATTTATATTTTCTTTATCAATAAAAGGTGTATTATAGATTGTATTATATAAATAAAATTTAGTTAGTGATCCCAGCAGTGCTAAATAGAACCCTTAGTTCTATTGAATTCAATACAGTAATCTATGAATTTTATAACTTCTTATCCTGTGGGGGTGCAAGGAACTGATGCCTTTCCCAGTCGCCTCTGAGAGTTTTGGTACATCCTGTTCATCTCAGGGCAATACAAAGACAAACAGGAAACATAGCTACAGTATGCATGCATTACACTCGCTCATGGCACTTTCGTTAAGGCAACCAAACAATATAACAGCATGAACTTTTTAAACAGAGACCAACAGGGGCCAGTGCCCCTGTAGAACTGGTCCCTATTATGATCCCTGTACTAAGGAAAAAATGCTGAATTTATTTTGTTAGACAGTTTGTGTTGGCCCAAAAACTGTGACTACCTGGTTCCCTGAACATATATTTTTAGATTTACGGTTTTGTGTTCACAAAGAAACCTAGAAAAAAATCTCCAGTTTTTCTCACCTAAAAAATCACCAAGTTTTCGCTTGATGAGGGACAGCAATCCTCAATGTGAGCAAATTCACAAGGGCCAAAAGACTCCTCTACGTCAACAAATCTGTGAGTTGATGTTTTCATCTCAAAATGGCAGACCTGGATTTTAGAGTACATCAAGGTACTTTATTTTCTTTGGAAAGCCAAAGAAAGCCACCATGTCTCTGGTTCAAGCAGATCTTCCAGAAAGGCTCCCAGTTCAGGGAGTCCAGGAGGTATGGATCATGGCTAGATGGTAAGGTGGAGCTCAGACAGTAGCAAAGATAACAAAGAAAGAACCCCAGCAGATAGAGTGCTAGAAACAGGAAGAGACAGGCCACTGGAGTTAGGGAACTATAACAGCAGATCGGCTAGAGAGCACCAGACTGGGGAGAGGCGGCAGTTGTGTGTGCTGGAGAGGACGATAAATGAGGAATATTTAACAGTGTTTCTAGGGATAAATTAAAAAAGTAAATTTATAAAAATTTAAATAATAATATATATTACACTGACCAAAGTATAGTTATGCTGTAAACATTTTAGTATTATTTTTTTGGCTTTTAAACAACAACAACAACAACAAAAAACAAATAACAAAATGTGCCTAATTATGATTGAAATATAGGGCTGGTTTACGCTTAAAATATATATATTTAGTGTATTTTACAACTTTAAAATTAAACACAATGATAACCTTTGAACATATTTCCCAAGAACTCTCTTTAATCTGTTTACTTCCACAATCAATGCTAGTGGTCATATGACTGGATAAAACGAAACCAAAAAAGGGGAATAAGAAACAAAGAGCACTTAACAGCGAGACAATGCCCGTCTCTTATTTCCTTTTTGTAAAAAAAAACATGTTTAAGTGCTTGTTTATTTATATTACATTTCCACCACAGATTAAAGGCTTATATTACATAATCTTTAAAAATTATCGCTAGAATATCAAACAGAGGTTATTTCGTCACCAGGTAGGCTACGTAAGAAGACGTTGGTGCGCATGCGCATTGTGAAGGTAGGTGCGGTGAACTATCTTGATGTAACAACTTAAATTGAGGATAAACTTTGAGTTTGAACCACTTGCTACCCGTGAACAGTTTAGATACGGGGTAGCCAAGCAGGTACCAGACAATCAGGGTGTTCGCTGTAGGTTTTAATTTTTTTTTTGTTTTCCGTTGTTTGCTTGGGCTGGTAGACTAGCAGTGAGTGAATATGAGGTTCAGCGCTGTTGTCGTGTGTGTGTTCCTGCTTTGGGTTCAGGGGTCTTTGGGGGACACACCGGCTAACTGCACCTATGAGGACCTGCTGGGGACATGGGTTTTCCAGGTGTCCAAAGGGGGGCACGACAAGTCCGTCAACTGCTCTGTTGAAGGTAATGCGGCCTCGATAAAATAGTTAAATGATTTTGATATCAGGTGACACGCTGAGGCCTAATTTCCATGCAAAGTATGCTAAAATTAGAAGCTTTTGACACCCATCGATATGTTAAGTGTTACATTTCTCCTGTATTAAAGTACATGTATCAGTGATAACACAAAAGATCAAGTCCTTAAAGTCCGTGAGGATTATTTCCTTCTGAAGAAAGGTAACCCTAACTGTTCTAAAGTCATATGATTAAATGTTACCTTTCTTTTCAGCCACAACTGAGAGCACGGTGACTGTGACCCTGGAGAAACTGTCTGTAGCCACAAATGAGCTAGGAAACACAGGCTTCTTCACCCTCATCTACAACCAGGGCTTCGAGGTGGTCCTCGCTGACTACAAATGGTTTGCCTTTTTCAAGGTATCAGTAAGATGAACTACTTCACAAGTTATTAGTTATAATGATCCACATCATATGGCTCATATTCAAGTATTTCTCTTATAGACAAACTCGGATTTAAGTAAATGGAAATTTGGTGGGTGAACAGCGTTTGTGGCTTTAAACAAACGGTGTGGTTTCAGTCTTTCTCATTTCCTGTCCAATACTCTTGATAAAGATCGGTGCACTTTGTAAAAAGCAGCATCATTAAAGTTAAACCTTGGTCATGTGTTATTACTTTCACTCACATGACACCTAGCATAGGGAAGCGTCACAGCTGTTTTATTTTTCTCCCGCTGTTCTGACTTGTTCAAGTCTGATTTTACTTCCTCATCTTTTGCTAAGAGAAATAACTGCAAGGGTGCTTCTTTTTTTTTCTTTTCCTTTCTTGTGAAGTTCTTGTAAGACATATGACTCAATAAACAACCCATTTAGGTTTTATTGAAATCGCCTACACTGCCAGTAATAAACGTATGCATCTTTGATATAAATCTCATTGACTGGGCTTTTAATAATGTATTTCAAATCTTTTTTTGAGGTTAAATGATTGTAAAACAAACAACTTCTGTAACTTTTTGAAAACAAGAATTGAAAAAAAATCTTATGAATTTGTGTAGTTTCTTTTATCCAAAATGTGTCGCAATTCCTCATAGACCCTTAAACATAGACTTACTACACATTCACTTATATTGGATCCAATATTTTAAAATGCAGTTTCATGTTTGATCTCATAGTCTTGAGTATTTTTATAACTTTCTATGATGTTCCACCACCGACAGCAGCAAACGGTAACCTTAGGATGATACTACCACTACCATGGCTGTCAGTTAGTAGTCCTCTTGGGTTGTAAACGCTTAACCTGACTTTCCAAACAACTCTGTTGTATTTTGAGCCAAATATTAACCTTTGTATGTTTTTAAAAAAAAAAATTGTTTGGTCAGGCTCTACATTTGCTACATTTCCTCTCAAATTAATCTAGTTAAATTAGTTGCCTTTAAAAGTGCAAGTTTTGCACAAAAAGACACTGCATGTGGGTATATAAGACAAAACCTTAACTTACATGACTGCTGGATCTTACAGTACACCAAGGAGGGATCGAAGGTGACAAGCTATTGTGACCAAACACTTCCAGGATGGGTCCATGATGTCTTGGGACGCAACTGGGCCTGTTTTGTTGGCAAGAAGGTGAAGCCTGTGCCACCCAGAGTGGATTCCAAGCCCGTCTTCAGCACCGGGTATCTACATTATGACTAGTTTGAACTATGTTGCTAAAATGCAATGTTAGGTACTCCAAAAAATAATTAATTATCAGCTTGTAATAGGCAGAGTGGAAGACGATAAGAGCTAATGTGCACTTTTGTCATTTCTACTTCATATTGCATTTTTCCTTCCTTAATGTCTTCTTGTGGTTTGAGTGAAAACATCTTATCTGACTATCTGGTGTTGCTTATAAAAACCTGAGCATACGGCTTCTGGTTGCACAAAGATGCCTTCTGCCACATTGAGTTCAATGCAAGACTTTTATTTTCAGAGAGTTAAGAAAATGTCTCCACTGTTTCCTAACTAACAAACGGTTTTATTTCTATGTTTCTCACACACATTCAAAGACTGTACTAATACAAAACAACTTGACTTTTATTTCACTAAAAGCTCCACTGAATGTATAAACTAAGGAACTTTGTCACTGTGGTAATGATTAATCCATTGATTAAATTAAGTAGATTTCTAACTGCAAGATTCAAGATAAGCTATTGATTTTTTGGCACCTTGATGAGGATAAAGTAATCCTTTCAACACATGTTGACAAAGATTTTTTTCTATTTCTAGTGTTTGATGTGATGTATCGATTAGTTGTAGTTACAGTATTACTCTGCAGTTCAGGCCAAGTTGGCCAGTTGTGAAGTTTGAAGTGGTCAGTATGCATGTGCTTATACAGAAGGCATGCAAAAGTGACCTACTTTCTTGTAGTTTTATGTATTTTTGTTTTTCAAAGCTAATATTTCTTAAACGTTTTTTTGGAGGATTTTTATTAACACAGCAAAATATCTGTCATAAATTTCTATAGACATCTGTTGTGGGCACTCTTGGCTGTCCCTCTAAGGCTTTTATTTCTTCTACATCAATATCGAAATTATATTGTATCGAGCGAAATTAAGAAATGTGTTGTGATATGACTTTTTGTCCATATTGTCCAGTCTGGTCTTTACTTTACTTTGCCCAGTTTGTTCCCTTTGGATAAAATCTTCATCATCTCTTGCATTGTTTTCCCCACAGATTGCTCCCGAAGCCATACAAACACAACCTGGACTATATTGATTTAATCAACACGGTTCAGAGCTCCTGGAAGGCCGTGGCGTATCCCGAGCATGAGATGTACACTATACAAGAATTGCACTACAGAGCAGGAGGCCCTGCCTCCCGTGTCTCTGTGTGAGTGTTTAAGTCCAGTAATTGCTGTATCATCTCTGTGATTAGGCTGGTATATAAGTCTGTTTAACATGAACTGTGATTTTTATTGACTGAATTTCTCTTTGTTTGCTTTAAAGGTATCACACATATTCCCCTTTAAACTTTCTTCCTTGTTTTTTTTTTTTTCTGTTCAGACGTGTTCGTCCTGCCCCTGTGGAGGCTGGTTTAGCAAAGATGGCGGCAGCTCTTCCAGAGCACTGGGACTGGAGAAACATCAATGGCGTCAGCTTTGTTAGCCCTGTCAGAAATCAAGGTGACCTTTTATTACAGTCTCAGACAAATAGAGGGAAAAAAAGTTATAATACTTTGGTTATTTGGTTATTTACTTTTAGAAGAAATTATTACATTTCAAATAAATAATAGTTAATCTTCCTAAAATCCTAACTTTAATGATGCATTTTAAAACATTTCATAATTTGATTTAATTTCATGGATTTTATTTTTTATTTTTAACACACTTTTAAGTGACAATCATAGGGGTTTATTCTTTTACTTTTAAAGGAACAAAAAATTGCAAGCACTCCTCACAGAATAGCCTAAAGGATCAGAAGCAGGTTTATATTTGACAGCTGCCAGTAATGGTTTCCACTCAGAAGCATCTTATCACTCAATTTGCCTCCCTCCCTCTCTGTGCGTCTGGGTCTGCTCGCTGCTCTCTTCCTGTTTTCTGCACACTGTTGTGTGTGAGAGAAGCGATTACAGGGACTGAGTACTTTGAGTATCTGAGAGGGTCTCTACAGGGTTGGGTTTAAGCATCTACAGAAATTCAAAGAGGTTCGATAGAGTAGCCCTTAAGCTCCTGTTCCGGGTTATGGATCTTATCTTGTTTGTATTGCATGAGTCTAGTCCAGCTTTTCAACAGCAGGTTCAAACACCATTGATTGGGTTCAAGATGCATTGATTTTATTGTGTAAGAATGGCTCTAATATTTGGAAGTATCTGCACAAAGAATCCAATCTACATCCCTTGCATGTTATTTATCTCCACAAATGATATGAAATACATATTTCCTGTTTTTCTGTGTCTTTTGAACGAGCGGATATTTCTGTGAAGTGTTACCAGCTGCAGAAAAGAAATGACATGTTGCAGTCGGGATGGAAAGAGGTTTCTGCAATGATTACTCTGGGCTTTAAGGTTACACAGTGATAACTCGTTTACTGCAAACAGTTGTCCTCTGTCTTTCTGTCCGTTTATCTTTTGAGTAAGAATTGGGGGGTCGAATAAGTCTGGCATTTACTTCAACACATTGAAGAGGAAGCGTTTTTCTTTGGACTAGGGCGGCTGCAACTAACGGTTACTTTGCTAATCGATTCATCTGTTGATTATTTTTTCGATTAATCGATTAATAATCGGAGGGTAAAAGGTTCCTGAAAGAAGATTTTTTTTAAAGAAACCAGATGAAAGTAACATTTTTCCATCTAAGGAGTTCTGGACAGAGCATATTGAAGAATAAAAAACAAAGTTTTTTTTAATCTTAAATATAAAGTATTTATTTATTTATTTTTTTTTTTTTTACAATTTTAGTATAAATTCAGCTCTAAGTGGGGTGATGTGTCAGCTAAAGGTGGTTTTAGAGCCTCTATACTCCAGTTAATGATTAATCGATTACTAAATTAGTTGCCAATTATTTCAATAATCGATTAATCCGATTGTTTCAGCCCTACCTCGGACCAAACATCTGTATGTTTCTATAATGAAATGAACGATTAATGCCCCTGAATAATCAAGCTTAAAGTCTAATATTGCCCCCCTGACACTCTGTTTGCAAAGCGTTTCTTTGCTTCGTTTTCCCGTCGGATATCGTGTGCTCTGCTTAAAAGAATCTACAGCCTGCTAATCCCTCTCACCCCCCTACTCCTGACAGCTCTTCACCCTTAGGGTTAACATGCTTTGTAAATAATTTATCTTTCCAATGATCCGATGTGGTCTTGAATGGCGAACATTTAGAACTTTCGGAGAATTTCCTCACCAGGAGCAGTGCCTTGTGCCTTAAAGCACTGTGAAATAATAAAAGGATGGAAAACAACCAGACTGGTGTCTGAGTGTATGATCTACAGGCTGCCTCGGTGTGCATCCCTGAAAGCTGGCTGTCTTTAAAAAAATCCCTGTTGCCTGAGGGAATAGAACACTGAATATGACTCTTGTCAAAGAAGTTAAAGACCATAGTAGAATCTGAAATCTGTCACATCGGTTTGAGCAGTAATCAGAAGTAAATAAAACAGTTATTTGATGTGCAAGTTGTTCTGATGGGAGACCAGGGACACGTGAGCTCAGTATGAAAGAAACCATTGACTTATGCTGAGAGAAGAAAGTGGAAATGTTATCTTTATTTCATTTAAATGTGATCATGCCCGTGGAACCACTGTAACGCTCTGTCTTGTGGGTAAATACATTTTCTTTGGCCTTGCCTTCAGGTCCTCTCATTAATTGCAACATCAGAAAATGTCCCTTTTTGCAGCTTTTTAATTTAACCAATGGTCTGCACCTTATTTATACCCAGAAGCTGAGAAGTGTGCTATGTCTCACTTTGAATCATTACTGCAATTAAATTGCCATGTGCATTCCTGCAGCCTCTGTTCTTTAACCCACTTTGTTTCCGTTAAAACATTTCATTAGCAACCTAGTGCTTTACATCATGTATACCAACATCGTTTAATCCGTGTTTGTGCCTTGTTCTGTGGGTACGTACTCATTGTCTATGTTAGATAAGTATGCTGTGGCAGGAGCATTGGAGCAGCATTCAGTGCTGAATGGTAAAATGTATTGCTTGTTTAAATGTACCGTTACAGAGCACCGTTGTTCTGATCTGGCAGTGCTTTCCACGTTTATTAATACTATTTACACTGGAGATCTTCCAATGAAAACCTAATGACAGACTTACTTTGTTTACTTTTTGTAAAGCGTTATGTTTGTTTTTTTTTTTTACCTCTCTTCTAGAAGTATAATACAATATAGAAATACAGCTCTGAAAAAGCTCTTTGATGGCCTTGATTATTTGTATTGGATGCAGAGAAAACATTTAAACAAAAAACTTAAACATCTTATAGATTTGTATGGTTTAGGCAGCAAACAGCAAAATGTCACCTTCATTTCCTAGAGAGAACAAATCATTATCTAAACCTTGAGATTTCTAAAAGGCTGCCAACATTTATAAATTCATCATGGACGACAGATGGAGACTGTGCGTTTAAAATGATTAAACAAGGAAACTTCGCTGAACGCCGCACAGCATCCCAGACTCTCTCCCTCATGCTCTCTCACAGCCTAAGTTATCTGTGGACATGTCTCAATGATGTGAACGTTTTAAATCTTGGTTAATGAGTTCAAATTCATAAGTTTGTAAAAAAAATAAATAAATAAATAATATGTAGAATATATGTAAAATAGTGTTAATACAAGATGTATGAACGTAATTGTCCACATTACTAGAAGTATTACTTTATATGTACAACTTTTTTCTTAACTCATTGTCTACAGTCTAAAATGCTGTTAAAATCTTAAGGTCCAAACAGCCAAAGACACAGCTTTAACTAGTTTGGAGTATGCTGTTGCAGTTGTACTTTCTAATATCTGTATCAGATTTTAATGTTACAGTGATCAAAATGGGTTTAATGGTAATTCTATTTCAAAATGGTACACTGAGAGTCCAGACCGTTGTTAAAGTAATCGTCAAAACTGAAATGTATTCCTTCCCTTCTCATAACATGACATGGAAAACACATTTTCTTTCTCTCTTCAAACTTAATTTTTAGCGTAATCCTGAATCAGACCAGTATTGAGTCTTATCCACTGAGTAACTGTATCAATACAACCTGATATCTCTGGTTGGAAAAATATAAAACCATCCGATTTCTGAATAGCTGATTTCCAATGAAATCGTTAAATCTGGTGGTTTTGGTGACTAGTTGTTTTCTTTGGTCATCTGCTGTTTATATTTGGGATAAATTATGTCAAAATTCCTCGGTTTTTACACGTAATTTTTTTGTGATCTAGCGTCCTGCGGTAGCTGTTACTCATTCGCCACCATGGGAATGTTGGAGGCTCGAGTTCGGATTCTTACGAACAACAGCGATGCTCCCGTCCTCAGTCCTCAGCAGGTGGTCTCCTGCTCTGAATACTCCCAAGGTAAACTAACGCTCTGGAAGTTATAGTTCCCAAGACAAGTTGAATTAATTCTTTCATGTAGTAGATGATGACAAATATAAATTGAGTGTTTGGGAGTCCTAAAGTAAGATATTTTCTATGAATTGTTGAATAAACACAACAAAATGTTGAAAGCATAAAGGTCAGATCTGAGTAAGTCAGCTTTAAGGGTTTTCAGACCGTTTTCTTGCTGCTGCTTAACTCGAGCATTAAAAATGTTGGAAAGTGTCTCACTTTTCTCCTCTTTTTAAGGTTGTGATGGCGGCTTTCCCTACCTGATAGGGAAGTATGTTCAGGATTTCGGTATTGTGGACGAGTCTTGCTTTCCGTACACTGCAAAGAACTCTCCATGTGACCTTCCCCAAAACTGCGGCCGAATGTACACAGCGGAGTACGGGTACGTGGGTGGATTCTATGGCGGCTGCAGTGAGGTGGCCATGATGATTGAGCTGGTCAACAATGGACCGATGGCGGTCGCTTTGGAGGTACGACACCTGCTGGATGTAAACTTTGACATCATATCGATGCACTATGACAGTTAAGATGTGGAGAGTGGAGGTCATTTTTAGGATAAACCTTAGAACGGTTACAGAAGCCAAAGGGAAGTTGGTTTATTTTTTGGTAAAAGATCATTTCTATTTTCTTAACTCATCTTTCATAGAATTACATTGTAGCCCCAGATGTTTACCATTTACATTTAGCTTGCTTCTGACATTGATCACTCACTCAACCTTTGTTATTCTATTATATTTACTGAAACATACCTCAATGTGTTTGGATTCGGATCTTAATCAAATAGAACTGCAGAAAGTAGCACATGGCTGTGTGGGGGCAAAATTGGGAAAAGTTTCAGAATCTTAAAAATCAAAATGTTAAAATTTTAAAATCTAGTTTAGATATTGACTCAAACCTTTGTAGAATCAGTTTGTATAGATTAAATCTGTATGTTTTCCTGTTAAATTTCCTATTTTGAAACCTAAAGAATTAAATAATTCAGAAAGAAAGCAAAAACTGTGAAATGTGGTACAAGCTTAAACTTCATTTTAATACCAGCCGTCTGCATTATAGTAATAACTTGTCCCCAGTGTAATAAAATCTCAGTATAAATCCAGCTATTCTGTGAGAATATTTATGACCAAAAAGCGTCTTAAATATCAACGGATGCAGCAGAGTTTATGGGATATTAAATGATGTTCAGCAACCAGTTGAAGACTTCAAAATTCTGGAGTCAAGAATCAACTTTCAGCTGAACATATAAACCAAAGCCAGATCGGGTTTAGATCTAAACCTGGTTTGTGTTTTAATGTCATTGTTAAAGTCCACAGACTAAACCAAACGAGAATTTGTGACCGAACTATAAAAAAATGCTGGTTTTATATGTTCTCCAGTTAACCTAATGGACCTTGAGCTAATCTACTGAAATGTAAAAAATGTATATAGTTTTTTTTTCTAGATGTACAGATTTGGTAGACGGATTAGATTAGTTAGGACTTCCAGCTGTACTGCAGCAGAAGATGCTTTTAAAATGGACTCAGTCTGGATGCTGTGTACACATGCATGCTGCTCTTTTAGATTTAAATTTCCACAAACTGAAACAAGAACCTCTTCCGTTAAAATTTTAAACCACTTCATTTAGGGCTATCGCATAGAATACCAATAACTTGCATCGATTTTTATGCCTGAGGAATAACAAGATGTAAAAAAAAAAAAAAAAACAAACCTTTATGGTGATTTTAATGACTTTCTAAGGCATCTTACAGCTTTCCTTAAAGAGACAAAAAAAAAAACATGATGTAGGAAATAAATGAAGATGCAAAATACAAAGTAACTCTTACTGGGTCTAAGACGAGCTCCTTTGTTCATTTAAAAACATTGGTTTTTCTGTAAAAAGCATTCGCTTTAAATAAATTTCAAAGCACAGCTATGTAACCAAATATATTCCTTGGCTTTTAAGCAACGAAGCAAAATAATAAAGAGAAGGTGAGTTTTATTGTAGTGGTATTTCTCTACAGGTCTACCCAGACTTCATGCACTACAAGGAAGGCATCTACCACCACACTGGCCTTGCAGACTCCATCAATCCCTTTGAGCTGACCAACCACGCTGTGCTGCTGGTCGGCTATGGCCGCTGCCACAAGACCGGGCAGAAGTACTGGATTGTCAAGAACAGCTGGGGCAGCGGATGGGGCGAGGAGGGCTACTTCCGAATTCGCCGGGGAAGCGACGAGTGTGCCATCGAGAGCATCGCAGTTGCAGCCAAACCCATCCCCAAAATGTAGAAGCTTTAAAGTCAGAATCTGGAGAAATTAGTACCTTAATCAAGACTCTGAATCATTTAAATTTCATGTATGCTGTTTTAATCTTGGTAGATGATACGGAGCTGTAATTGGTCACATGGAACATGACTGGTTTAACCAGCACATGCATAAATGCATTAAAAGTTACCGATTTAAGTTTAATAGAAATATTCTTAACCCAGACTCCTGTGTTTCAGTTTTTAACACATTAAGCCTACAAAGTAGCATCATTAAACAGTTTTCAAATTCAGAAATGTTTACAGAAGTGACTTAAATTATGGGAAGGATAACTATCATCAAATGAAAAGACTATTAAAACACTCCTGTGCAGAACATTTTATAACCACTGTATTTGACAATGAGTTTGTAGGATATGTTTTTACACACCATTATTTCAAAGCCTGTTCTTTTCAATTTTAATGACCTGGATTCAGTTGATTTGCTTCTTGATGTGGAATGCTGTGTTTTTATCCAGTAGTCGTTTTCTCCTTTTTTTTTTTTTTTTTTTATATTTTTGCTGATTTTTAATACAGTTTTTTGTTAGCTGCCTCCTAACTATAACTGTCAACACAAACACAGAGCTAAACGGATGGGTCATGTTATGACAGAACATTTAGAAGGGAAATGATTTGCCTGTTTGTTTTTGAACAATTGTCAAGTGTAGGACTTTGATTTTTCTCAGGGAAGCACTGCAGAGAACTGATATATCTTTAGTCGCTGCGTCAAGTTGACATTGCTGCCATGTTTTACTGTGGATTGCTCCCTGTGGAGCATTTAAAGGGAATTTCTCTCAATAAAGGGATAGCAACACATTTTGTGTACATTGTGTCTTTTTTATTTCTATGTTTTTTTTTTCTGCGGTAATGTCACATTGATTTTGTTTGAAAATCTCTTTCTCGGTATGTTTAAGTCAGATTAATTGCTTGTATTTCTTTCAACTTGCAATAAAAAGGAGTGGAAAACATGGTTATAAAAAGCTTGTGTCACTTGCAAAGGCAGTTTAACAGCAGCTATTTTTTTAAAAAGTTGGGGCAGGGAGGTGTATTTATCAACAAGACATCTTTGAGATGTCACCTGCTTGTTCTAGCTGAACTTCTCTGGTGTTGGATCAATCACCAAAAGCTGTATATAACCTGCCTGTAGTATTTGGTAGTCTTTGTTTTTGATGCTGTTTAATCAACAGAGCTCTCACAGAGACCTATTAATCAGGACTATTTATATTGCCATGCTAAAGCACAATCATTCATTTATATCTCCTGTTGCAGTTTGTGGGGTTTTAAAGTGTAAATTATATAACAGTTTACTTAGCATCACTTGATTTTCTATATGTTTCAGTGTCTCCCATTGCCACTATAAACCATATTTGAAGATTTTATGTGATAAAGCAACACAATTAAAACATGAAGGAGAATGGTCAGTGGTTTTCATTTTTGAAAAGTTTAATCCTTAATTGTGACGCATGTATTTAGCCCCATTAAATACTACAACTTGTTTTCTGGCATTACCAGTGTTTTGGGGTATGTCTCTGTGCAGAACAGCTCGAGCTCAATCAAATAGTTTTCAGAACATCTGGATATGTCAGTTGCCTTGTCACAGACTGTCTTGGACTTTGGTCCACCTGTTTATTTTACTGCTGTTTTTGTGCTTTACAACTACTGCCTCTTTAGTTCAGTTGTCAGCGCCAAATAATTGCTGATTTTCCTATTAGCTTCCTATTTTTTTTTCTTTATTTTTTATTAAATCATTGTTAGATGTTGTCTTTGGGTGTTGTTGGGCTTCTCCTTTGATTTTAGCTTAATGTTTATGAATTCCCCCCTTCTGTTTCTTTAATCCAGTTTATTCAGTTCATCCATGTCTGCCCATTATCACTTATGAACACTCACCCATTCAGCCATGGAACAGGTTAATTTAAAGGTAAAAACCACCCAATGATGGCGCAGGTCAATTTAGTGACACTCAGGTCTACCATTTTGTTTATCTTGGGAGAAAAATTAAAGCTGGTTTTCATTTACTTTATTTTCTGTGGAATAAAATAAAGAAGGTGAAAGTCCACGTGTATCAGATCGCATTTTATTCCAAAGCCCCTTAAAATGTATTAGTGCAAAAACTGACGGTATTTAATTAAACTGCAAACATAGAAAGACATGAGTGAGCTTAAACTCCTATGAAAGGAAAATCATTGTGGACTCTACAATGCTTTTATAAAAGAGTCAAAAAGAAAGCCAAAGGTGATGAAAGCGACAGAAAAAAACACGTGGAAGAAGCTGCTTTAGTTAGATGAAACCAAAAACTAAAATTTATTCTACATGCAAAATATTGTTTGGTGAAAAGCTAATGCAACATCTCCATTAATTTAGCTATGCTAAAACTGATAGCTGCAGTATCATGCTGCTACGCCTTTTTTTCTTAGAAGGTTGAAAAAAAGCAATCCAAGACTGCAAAAAAGTCAAAACTTTATAAAAATGACAAAATAAAATCCTTTATCCTTTCACACATATACACCACCTGCTGGTATATATATAAAAAAAAAAACAAAACAAATAAACATACTGTAATGTAACATTGAAAATATGAATAAGAACTGTATTATCTGAAAAGACTTTGCTCTTTTCATGAAGTGAATTTGGACCTTTACTTTTTTTTAACTTATGTAAACAGTACTGGTAGCATTTCCACCCTTGTTGGTTTAGAAGTAGCCTAATCGTTTATTCCCTTTCCTTGGGGGAGATTTAGGTAAATCCTGGTTTGTTTCCCTACAGTAGTTAAACACTGTCACTCCCAGGCAGCAGCAGCAGCGGCCCTTCCTCAGTCACAAGGTCCAAACGTTTTCGTCTCAGATGAGCCAGGGCGTTAACCTCCCCTTCTCATTCTCTCAGCTTCTTTCTCAAAGTTTTTAACCCTACGCGATTTTTACCACCCGGTTCATCCCCCGAGTCCTCTCCGTTACGGTGGATTCATGCTCAGCTCTCGCCCTCCTCGGTCGCCATGCAGAACAACCACCATAAGGAGCGCCTCTACAAAATACTGGTTATAGGAGACCTCGGTGTGGGGAAGACCAGCATCATCAAGCGGTATGTGCATCACAACTTTAGCCCCAACTACCGCGCCACCATCGGGGTGGACTTTGCCCTCAAAGTCCTCACCTGGGACCAGGAGACGGTGCGACTGCAACTGTGGGACATCGCAGGTACGGTGCCAACTTTTACGCACGGCGCACAGCGCATAGTCAGAAAAGGAGGCGTAAAACAAGAGGCTGAGCTGGTTTTGCTGCTTTAAATCTGCAGTTTGGCTTGAAGTATTGTTAAAAGAATAGAGTACTTTTGCTGGATGATGCTAGATTTTTTTTTCTCTGGAAAACAGTGAAATACAGATACAATTTGCGGGTAATGTTCAAAAGTAAATGTTTGTGTTGTCTTTACTAAAACATACAGCAAACACATTTTTGCTTCATGCATACTGTAGTTCATAGACACGAAAAAAGTCGCACCAGTTGTGCCCCAATCAGATTTTTTGTTTTCATAATCTTTATCATGCACATTTTGTAATGAATTGTGACTGTCTACCACGACTTGCCTGTGCCACTGAGGTTGATATCTAATTGGGGATTCCCTTTCATTGCCTAAATTAAATTGCTTTCTCCCAGTTTCTTAGAAATGTAGACTTTGTTGGGTCATCATTATTCCAAAAACCTAAAGTATACAGACTGATAAACCCTGAACTGGAATACTGTACAGTTTGAAACATTGTAAAATGTTTAGTTCAGAATAAACCATTGCCCTATATTCAGATCATCTTTAATAGAACTAAATCGGAGCAACAGGCTCCAGCATATTCCAGCATTTTTATGCCAGACTTACACTTCAATCCTCTATGGTGTTCTCCGGTCTTCTAATGGAGCTATTTTAAAAGCCAAACTACAAACAGTGTGTATTCATATTTAACTTATTTTATATTGATGTTGTCATGCTCTCTTTTGTAGTTTCTGTGATGCTCTGCTAATAGTATTTTTTTCTAACACACCATATGTATGAAACAGCCCTTTTTTGCTTAGTTAATTAATTGCGTACATATTGATATCAAAATAGCTTTGATGGTCTACATTTTTCACATTTATGATCTTCATACCCCTCAATACGGTTTGTTGTGTAATTAAACCATTTGAATGCATTATTTATCATAAATGCACCTAAATAAAGACGCCTTTTGGGGCTGGAATGCTGGTGGTCATGAACACAAACCTAAAGGCTGCAACAGCCTCAGTGTCACATGAATGTCGGCTGAGGTTTAGAAGAATCCTCTGACCTGCTGCTCTTTCTCCTCCTGAGAGCTCTCTCCAGTAAGCGCAAGCAGTCATGTGGCTCAGCCTCATGTGAGGGAGATTTGAGGCCCAAGAGCCCACTTACAGAGCTTTTATCATGAACTGAAAAGTACTGTGAAGGTTTCCAAAGGTGGGGAAACTTAATTTATCATACCCTGTTTTCCCATTTAGTGCAGATAATGACATATCAAGCTTTTTAAAGTATAAACTTTTCAGAATATGTCTTTAAAAGCATAATGAAAAGCTTATACTTAATATATTGGAAGCATTTCACTTTGTAGGAAATTGTTTTGTGGGTTCTTACTGGAGTAAACTCTCTTCAGCCAGTAATCTAATAAATCATTTGCTGTTTTGGTACATTTTCCAGAATAAACAACTTTGAGTGTTCTATTTTGGTTGCCCATCTTTCAAAAGAACGGAGCTCACAGGGTTGCAGAGCTGTTTGGTCTGGCTTATAGAATAAATTCAGACAAGTGTATTTCTTTCAAACAGCTGCAAAGTCATAGAAAATATTTTAAACTATCTTTAAAGAAAATCATAGTATGTTTATCATACCTAAAAAAAAAATCTTTGCATTCTTTTGGTGATCATTATTATTCTCTCATAAGTAGTTAATCAAATAGGCAATGCCATTTAGAACTACCTTTACTGCCATTAAAGCTTCAGGTGTATCAAGAGGTTGACATTTTATGATATTCTTCTATGCTGAAAATCTAAAGTCAAGTCAGTTTGAGTGGAAAGCATCTATGAACATCAGTTACTCAATTTGATTTTGGGTCCAGACTGTCTTGGTTCTTGATGCAGCTCAGGCTCTGTGCTTCAGGTTTTGTGATATGATTATCCACCTCAATGTCTTCCGGCCCTAACAGGTTTTCTTCCAGGATTACCCTTTATTTGTCTCATCCATCTTCTCACCAACTTTGACCAGCTCCCTGGTTTCACTGATCAAATATATCAATACAGCTTGTTTCACAGCTAAAGTTTGTCTATCAAAGTAAAGGTGGCTAAATACAGACACACTCCATTCTTATTCTTACTCCAATCTAAGTTATTATGCAATAACTTTATATGCAATGCCCAACTGGGGGTGGGGGGCGAATATGTTATTTAATCAAGTAAATGTCGGGTGTTGCCCTGTGAACACATACACAAACAACTGTGTGTTAGGAAAGTGTGAATCGAGCTCACATCATGGTCACACAGTTAACTCTGCACACATATGGAATAAATTTACAACAGCTTCCATCTGAAATAAAAGAATTCATTAACAAGAATCATTCAACTTCAGATCAAACATATTTAAGTTAAAATTCTTGACTAAACTAGTGAAACTTGATTAAGCTGAGATACTACAGGGGTTGGACAATGAAACTGAAACACTTAGTTTTAGACCACAATAACTTATTAGTATGGTGTAGGGCCTCCTTTTGTGGCCAATACGGTGTCAATTCGACTTGGGAACAACATATACAAGTCCTGCACAGTGGTCAGAGGGATTTTAAGCCATTCTTCTTGCAGGATAGTGGCCAGGTCAGGACGTGATGCTGGTGGAGGAAAATGTTTCTTGACTCTCTCCTCCAAAACACCCCAAAGTGGCCCAATGATATTAAGATCTGGTGACTGTGCAGGCCATGGGAGATGTTCAGCTTCACTTTCATGTTCATCAAACCAATCTTTCATCAGATACACGGAACCTCCTTCAGGATACAATGTTAGAACCATTGGATGCACATGGTCCTCCATAATGGTTCGGTTGTCCTTGGCAGTGATGCGCTCATCTAGCACAAGTATGGAGCCAAGAGGATGCCATGATATGGCAGCCCAAACCATCACTGATCCACCCCCATGCTTCACTCTTGGCATGCAACAGTCTGGGTGGT
Organism: Jordanella pulchra; assembly: GCA_034780135.1. NCBI lineage: Eukaryota > Metazoa > Chordata > Actinopteri > Cyprinodontiformes > Cyprinodontidae > Jordanella > Jordanella pulchra. The sequence goes on from JAUZNJ010099445.1 coordinate 47,955, forward strand.
ACGCTTCTTTGGGGCTTCTCCACACTGTAACTCTCCCGGATGTGGGGAAAACAGT
>JAUZNJ010099446.1:0-21404 GCA_034780135.1 Jordanella pulchra
TATATATATATATTCATATATTTTTTTTTTTTTTTTTTGCAAAAATATAGCACATAAACAGATATTAAAGATGAGCAATATTTAACTACTGGTGAGAAACTGGGGAATGCACATAAATAAAACAGCATGCCAAACAAAAATTCTATAACCAAGAAATATATTCAAACATGGTTTAAAGCAGAAATTAACAGCAGGTTAAAGTGCAGTTAGATGCTAACTGGAGCCATGTTGATAACTGGAGCAAAGTCCCTGTACCAGTGCCATGGCTTATAAAAAGTTAGCTAAATTGTCAAAGCTATGCATCAAAGAATGCTGCTTTATGGTAATAATAAAGTCCTGTCATTGCATCTAATTAAAACTGTATCCCTAGATGACTAAAGGCCATTTTGAAGCACAGGCACCAGACATTAGAACAGGGACAACAAGGTGCCCCATATAATCTGTAAGTAATGTGTCCTCATAGCAGTGGCATTCTTGTAAGGCCTCTTGATCAGGATATAAATTTTATTCTTTAAACCTTCTTTCTCTTTCTGCGTTTCCCCTTTCAACCCTGTCCCAACTCCCTAACTAGCTTTTTTCGTCTGACTACAATGCCATTTACAGTGCTTACACACAACTGGGGAGGCTTTAATCCCTTTTTTATTCATCTCATTTAAGCCATAATCAAAGGTCCTGTATTTAATTCAGATTCTAATTTTATGGATCATTCATATTTTGTTCTGTGCATTCTATTCAAGGGTTATTGAAGGTTTATTACATAGAAGGCAATCATTAACATTTACACCTCATATTCCCTTCCTAGTCCCATTGCTGCAGTACTGAATTTGCATGTCCTTGGACAGCTGCAGGAAACTGGAGCAAACTGAGGAAACCCCCATGGATCGGTATTGAAAGGAGAAGAATCATGTAATAAACCTGGGTCCTTGTCATGTTATGCAATAACACTAATGACTGAACTGCTGAATGGCTGCTCACTATAAAGGATGTTTCTACCTAAAATACAGAAGTGATACATGTGTAGGGGAGTCTGTTTTGAATTAACCCATTTTCTTATAATATTTGAACCTGATGCAAAGGGAATGCAGATTCAACTCAAATAGACAAAGAATACAGTGCTTGTTTCAGATTATTCATTTGTAGAATTGATATGAAGGGGTGTGAACCTAGACACATTGCATTCAACCTAATGCAGGACGGCATTAAATATGTCAAAGTCTGTCCCAGCATGCTTTGGTGATGGGAGACTATGTTTCTCAATTTTTTTCTCTGCTTTTATTCCCTGTACCTCTCTGCTGTTTTTAATGTCCAGCTATTACTGAAAAAAGATGTTACTTGTGTGAACTAAATGCTTAAATGCTTATTGGACAAAGTCTTTCTTTGTGATAGAGAAAGCATGTTGTCTTAACTTATCAGGGTTATGTTGACGATTTTTGGACCAAAGTACAGCACGGCATGGGGAAAAGGGCAGTGACAAATACTGGGGAGGTATCAGAGCTGAAACAGGTGCAGACAATGGGAGACGAGTGTGAAAAAGTGAGGTGAGGTACTAATTAAGTGAAAGAGCCTGCAGATGGCAAAAAAAGATACAGGCTCTAATCTTAGGAGGAATAACTAAGAATGTGAAATATGAACATGATATGATCCAAAACCGAATAACTGTAGTAGATATCTAAGAACTGGAACTAGATAGTTGTGCCAGGATAAAAAGTAATCTTCATGTCAAAAATTGGAAATGTTAGCAATGCCCTTAATGCATACTATAGTGCATCATCTTGATGTCTCCTCATTTACAAACATATGATGTAATGATAGGGCAGAGTGTGAATGCATATGCATAAAAAGCCTTTAACAGTTATTCAGAGCTCATGGAAAGTTGCCGTCATCGTAACCCAAGTCATTTCTTTACCCCTTCCAGAGGAATACACAGGGTCAGATCTGTAAGAGCAGAAAAAGGCAGAATGATCAAAAAGGCAAACCAGGCACAGGGTCCAAGAGCAGGTCCAGAGTCAGAGCCAGGTGATCACAGATCCAAAGACAATCCAGAGGAGATTCCAAAAGCAGGTTCAAAGCAGATAAAACGGGTCAGATATCTTAAAACTCATTATGACAGGTCCAATAGGGTTCAGGTTGGCTCAGACAATCAGAAGGCAGAATCGGGTCAGACAGTGACAAATAAAATTTACTAATGGCTCATAATAATCTGGTACTAGTGACTGGTTTGAGAGCTGGTTATATAGCCAGGTGAGCAGGTGAATCTGATGGAGGCTGATTGGGAATGAGGTGGAGCTGACAGGAGTGTTGAATGATTAATCAAATCAGCAGTAGTGCCAGGAATCATGACAGCAAAAACTGAAATCTGGCAGTAATAATTAAAGAGAGGAAAACCTAAAAATCCAGGAGATGTCCAGGACACTCAGGATGTGAATGAGAGAGGATCGGATGGTGGTTCGGGTAGCAACAAGGAAACTGTCACTGTAAGCTGCATATCTGTCAGCAAGTGCGCTTTACGCTGACATTTATCAAACCTTATTTTCAAGACTGTGTTGGATATAAAAGTGCAATATAGCCACCCTAACCTATGAATTTCTCAGCAGCTGTCCACTCATGGGTCTCTGTGGATGACATGAGTTGCAGGTATTGGGAGAGTCGGTTGGGAGTTCAGGTTGTCGTCACCTACAGCTGTAGTGTGTGTTTGTGAGTGAATGAATGAGACCCTGCTGCCTGCTGAACAGCAGGTCACAGGAAGAAGGATCTGAAGTGTCTGATTTCATTACAAAAACCTGAACCAGTGGTAGTTCTAGTTGAAAATTACCAGGGGGGGCAGAGTGGGGCCTGTGGTTTTTTTTGTTTGTTTTGTTATGGCTTTTTTATGAAGGCACAGAACAAAAGAATAACAACCAACCAAACAAAAAAAGACTAGGGCAGAAGTGTTTGGTATAATAAGTGACCCACAAAACCAAGGTTGGACACTTCTGACCAAACAGGCAAAAACTGTGATCCTTACTTAGAACCCCTTAAGCTTAAGCTGACTGTTTTTTCTAAACGATTGTCTGGGCAAAATATTAAATTGGTTCAAGGGACAAATCATTAAAAGTCTCTTCTGTCATCAGATATCATCATAAGAAAGTGATTTAGAGATACACAGCAAAAACGGATCCAAAAAAGTAAAATTGTTTAAAAATAAGAACTGCTTAATTTGAGCTGGTAAATAGGCTGATATGCAAAAGGAAGGAGTATTTCTGCTCTTCAAAGGAGATAACTGGATATTTGTCACTTGAAATAGGATAAAAGAGATGTTTATTTTTAAACCTTAAACATAAATCAATAATAATAATTAATAAAAATAATTTATCAGCAAATTTTATTACCTCCTTATATCAAGGGAAAATACACTTACCTCAAGAAAAATATGCCTACTTTTATTCAAAGTTTTTCTCTGTTTCTTTTCAGTGAAGGCGCCATAGCAGCGGCCATGACCAGCTCAACAGCGGCGTTGCCCTTTGTTGGACGCAGTGTAGAACCCCCCCATACAAACGGATGATTTTTTTGAAAGTGAGTACATTAACAAAAAAGTGACAAAAAATACAGTATATGATTCTTTAAACCAATACACTACAATTAAAAAGGACTGACACAGAATTCCTTTTTTTTATAAATTGGTTTTTGTTTTATGTAGAGTTTTTTTTCTCTGCAGTCATTTAGGACTCTTCTACGCAATTAAAAATAAAGATCAAGAACTTAACCCATTTAATGCATATTTTCTGTAGAACCATAAATCAGTTTAAACAGCAACAATGTATAACTATGTGTGTAGCTTTATTAGCAAGGGCCCCATGGAAGTCTGCTCCATTTTCAGTGAGTTTTTGACTGAATTTCCCTTCGGGGATTATTAAAGTATAATTAAAGTGAATTGAATTATTTTGAAAATATAGAGCTAAGTCCATTGTGATCAGTATAGACTGACCCTGAGCTATTTTCTGTGCCCATTAATTTTAGGGCACCGTCCAGTGCACTCTGGTCCCTGCCTGGCCACCATTGTGAACATTTCCTGGAGCTGCTACTGTTGTCAAATTTTAGTCCAAAATGTTTCATTTCTAATTTATGGTTAATTAAGACTAAGATTAAGTATTAGCAAATTAAGAATTATCCTTGGGAGTGTAGCTAGAAAGGCTGGGATGGAGGTAAGAACATTGGTGTAAAGGTACGTATAAACAAACGTTAGAAAAGGCTAATTTTGGGGGCCAAATGCATCATAACACTAAAGCCTCACTCTTGTTATTTTCTGAAACCTGGCAGCTATGATCACGTAAATAAACAAATCTCACTATTATTTAGAGTTCGTTGCAAACTTTTACAGTGTATATTTAAACAAACATGTTTTTAATCTTGGTATACATGTTTTTTTTTTCCTTCAACGGAGTCTGATATTTTTGAAATCCTTCCCAGATGTTTTACTGCATTGTTTTATTGAAATTGAATCATAGAATTTTGCAGGACCACCACACTTCATGGGTCTGGATATACCTATGTTTTTAATGCAGAAATAGACATGATAAGTTTGTTTGTTTCTTTAAAGCTAGAAATAGTAAAACATTACCTGATGTACTGTTGCTCTATAATTTTTAACAAACAGAGCCTAATTTTAAGAAAAGTCATTTTAGTGGATCCTGTTTTTCACGGTATGAGGGGATGTCATTCTGTTGATATAAGGCGTTTTGGTCAAAGAGTTTGCATTATTCAGAGAGGGAAAACTTGGAAACAACTTAGTTTGGACAAAACAGTAGGGGCTCTCATTTATCAATAGACCAGCTTTCACATCTCAGAACAAAGCAGCTTTAATTATAATTCAAACAGCAGAAAGCAATTTCTTCTACAAAAAAAAACATTTAATCAAACTGCTGAATTTTCATAAGACAAACACTATACTCAAAGGTGTATGTTTTATCCTAAAAGTCAAGCACCAATTACTGAAGCATGAATAAAGATCTTGTGTTGGTAACCCCATGTAATCATCATTCACAGGTTTGCACGAGACCTTAACAGCTGCAGCAATGATAAATATCAGGTTAAAAAACAATCAACTGTCCAACCACAATACCTTCTTGTCAGATAGACAAACCCTTTTTTAAAATGAACAAGCAAAGATGGGAACATATGCACACAGCTTTAAACAGGCACACAAAACACCAACCCAGCATGGTGGTAATAAAAGAATAATGAGAGAATTGTATGCACAGCTGCAAAACACAATGACTGCTACAATGGTCTAATTTAAATGAAACCAACTGTCGGATCAAATTCTAAAGTAATCTTGCCTTCAGCAGACACATAACATATGAATGAATGTTAAATCTTCATACACACACACTCTATTATTAATGATCGAGTGTTTGAAATCCATTAAATAATCCAGTCCATAGCTCACTGTCATCATTTTACATTGCAATTTCATATTTATGAGTGGGAATCATTTACTTTAAAGCACTGATACTGAATTTCTGCCGTCTGCATGCAGCTGTCTTCAGTCACTCTTAGTGCAACTGTAATTTTGAGTGCTCATTAACTGAGAAAGCATCAAGTCCCTTGATTTTACTTTTTCTCCCCCCAAAAAACATACTGGAGCATGTAAAATCATTTAATTAATAGACATAAGAAATTATTAACCAGGACTTGCACAAATTCAACAGGCATATGAAAGCACACACATACACTCACAAGTAGTTCCGACATAAAAGAGCTGTAACAAAAACAGATTTGCAGTACCTTTGTTTCTACCTACAGATTTTGGAGAAAGAATCCGTGGAGATTAAAGTAGGAAGAGAGACATCCCAGGAAAAGCATCAGAGAGAGACAATGAAAAGTAGGGTTAAGCTTTTGTGTTAATCCTGTATATTGTCAAATGATACTTGCATGCAAAAAGGTTGACAATCATGCAGATGGTAAGAAAGAGGAGGGAGCATTCATGGATGGCACACAAAGACATGTTAGAGTTTTACCATTTATTTCTTAAATGTTTGCTTTTAAAGTTGCTCTGCAGAAAGCCTTGAAAAAGACAGTGTTACAGGGAAATGCCTTTTTATTTGCAAAATGGTCTAAACTAGACAGGTCCTCGATTCCTATAGTAGAATGATTGTTTCTTAATTCTACTAATAGTATTCTGAGACATAATCTGCTTATATGTCTTCAATAATTGATAGTAAGAAGTTGCTTAGCTATTTGGGTTTAACTAAGGGTTACCATGATGATCTGTCATTTTTTATAAGATACACTTTGCCCCAATAATCATTTAAATAAACAGGAATTATAGTAGTTTTTGGATAAAATTATTGTTCTCAATTCAATTAAAGTTAAGTACTAAGTTTATCTACATAACCCTATTTTAGTAAATACTTGACACCCACTGAAAAAGAAACTCATACACAATGGTTCAGACAAGAAAGGATGAGAAGGCAAAATCTACATTAAAAAAAATGAAGAGGGGTACAAATTGGCAAATGGTGGAACTAATTCAAAGTCTTAGGAAGAACTGTACAAACTATTTTCAAACTAGCTGACTGGCAGTGCACAGCAATAGATAAGAGGCGGAGTATTGTATCACTTATGCTCCATCCAGCAAGAAAAAAGTGCCCCCCTCCAGATCATTTTCTGGCCTATGATTAAAAAAGACTTTCACAGAAATAACATGGGTAATCTTACCAGTCTATATATTGAGGTCTTTTTAACACTGTGGTGTACCAGTAACCAGGTTATACCTAGTGTTAACCAATTCACATCTTCAAATATCTACAATATATAATAAAGTATTATTATTAGGTGTCTTTTAAACCTGATGAGACTCTCGTTATACAATAACAAAATTAAAGATTTCCAAGTTCCTGTGAAAAAAAAAAAAAAAGAAACATGCTGAGTAAAGGATTGTCTATTAGATCTACTAAAATGTGAATCCTTATAAACACATTTTTTTAAACATAACCACCCCTGATTTGAAGGTAGCTGCATTGAATTTTGAGTTTGTAATTGGTGAGAAACTGTGGATGCTCTGATATGATGTTTCAAGTTCCTGTAAAATTTATGATTGAAGAAGGAAGAATGGAGAAAACGTTCTATTTAAACAAGTGGCCATTTTTATAAAAAGGATTAAGAACCAAGGCTCTAGGTGAAAGGTTCAACCTTCATTGACAATGATCTCAGCACAGTTTAATTATTGAGTAATAGCTTTGTCAAATATGATACACTAGTACTTTTTTCACTTTGTACTTCACTGTAAAGCATTTCCTTCTGTATTTGTAATATTCATCTCCAGCCTAGTATAAACTGTCATCCGAAATTATAGTTATGTCAGCCCGCACTTTCATTGCTTTTAAACCCTCTCTTCAAACTGTGGACACTGTTGTGCATGTTTAACTGAGAAAATAAGACACTTATGTAGTACAAATACAGCTTAGTGAAGCAAAGACAAAGATAAAGGGGAGAAATGGAACATGCAGCCTCCCCACCCCCCACCACACACCCACACACACACACACACACACATTTTTGTGCCAGCTGTGCGAGATGTCTAGCACACAAATGTGCATGGACAGGTAGGAGGCAGGCAGGGTAAATTTATCCCCCCAAACTCAGCCAGGAAGTGAGTGAAGAAAAAAAATGACTAAAAAAAGAAAGTACCTTGGTCTGCCTTCAGGTGCGCGAGTTCTTGAAGAGGGAAAAATCAGACAGGTACAGAGAAAAATCAGCACACCAATACAACACTTGTATTGTCACTTAACATGGTTTGCACAGTGGCAAACCATGACTATCACACAAAAATCAAAGCTTTGCAAAAGTACATCTGAAAGCTTTTCTAAGCCAAAGTACAGAAAAGGCTATTAGCGGCCACAGCACTTTTCATGAGCTGGCTGTAGAAGTTCTTCTATGACATACTTTGCCATTACATTTCCTGTATTTCTGGTGAGCACATAAATAATGAAGACAGAACAACATGAACTGTTACTATTTTTTAACTGAAGTTCTGACTAATTCCTCTTGAGACTCACCTGGTTTTCTCAGGACTGCTGCGTGGTTGTCACAGAAAAAGAGAGAAAGGCAGAGAGAAGCATTGCATTAGCATCACACTCCAGCTGAGTTTGCATGTGGATCTAACATGCAAAACATACCACCCTCTTATCACCAAATTGCCATGTAAGGAGCACAGATGTGCACCTTGACATGCCTGAGTTGAATAGCTACGTCCATTAGAACCCTGTAGAGAGAACCACCAACATTTTCATCTGTCCCATCCTCTCAGGGATCCAGATTAGCATTGTTTTCTAGTCAGAGCTTTTCACATTTGATGTGATTGAATTGTTATATTTTACATCTTGTATCACACAGATTCCCTCACAACTTTTGAAAGGAGACATAAATCCACACCCTAAAGAATTTATGGAGCTGTGAGGTTTGTGGATCTCAAGATGGTTGTGGTCAGACCCATGTTGTTGTTTTTTTGCCCCACTTCCACTATTTCCATCTTTAATCCAACAACTGTTGTTTTATATAGTATTATGCAAACGCTGTAGTTTTTCAGAGGAATGCTCACTGTTTGATATATATGGTTTTAGACAATATGGTATGGCAACAACAAAAATACACGGATAAGCCTTTGTTGCTCATGTCCAAATGCTCAGCAGGATCTGACCTTAGGATGACATTGGTTGCACATCTCAGCGTGATTCAGGGAGTAGATCACTGAGTGAGTTTAGCATCAGTCAAGTTATTTATTGTTTTTTTTGTTATTATTTCTTCTTAAGCTTCAGAAAGCATTGCCTATTCATGAACTTGTTATCAGTGCCTGCGAGGAGTGGAAGGAGAAAATAAACAAATCCTAACAACAATTAAATACATCTGGCCCTTACAGTATCACTTCTAACCCATCAAACTATTCACAGTGCTGGGCAAAATGTTACAAGTCATCCTTAGCATGCATGTTGAAGAATATGAATATGGTTTTTCTTCTCTCATAGTTGCTTCAAACAGTAGGTTTGAAAGCCTCACCTTAGCAACTGCAAATTTTAGTAGTGCTTGAAGGCCTCTGTTTTGAGTTGTTAAATAATGTCTTTCTCTCAGTCTGTGTTGATGTCAGTCTTTCCATATTCTGGAAAATGTCACTGGTGTTCCAGCAACCTCCAGGTTAGGGATGTTCCTAATCTCCCCGAAATGCTTTCTATTTTTTTTCTCCATCCTAAAAGAGCAAATGTTTGGGTCAGATTGTTGAATCGTGGATTGAGTTAGGGTTAAGATAGCACAATACACCAAATTAAACATTATCTGGTTTTAAATGGTAAAAGAAGGCTGACGTTAATCTTGAGAAATGGTTCAAAGCAAGAAACTAATGGTTTAAGGCCTTTTAATTTTGACAAGAAAATGGTCAAATATTCATCCAGAATTATGGCAAAATGCAATAAATAGCTGCTAAAACATCATGGTTCTCTGCAACTTGCTAAAATACATTTTCTACATTAATTGGGTTATACGTATATATTAAGCCAGTGAGTATAAATGTGACTCTTTGGGGATTAGAGAAAATCTCCAGTAAAATTTAACCCTAAAACCAAATCTTCCTTATAAAAAATCATGAAGCCGTTTGCTTTATACTTGGTCTTTCCAAGAAATATTGACAGTTTAAATGCATCTGGTGAAATTATTATAGAATCTATGACAGAGATAAATGTGCAGGTTCTATTTTCCTTCCAACACAAGATGGATGACATTGGCGAAGCAAAAAGAAGGCCAAACAATGGGAGAAAGAGGGGGAGGGAGAGATATGTGCAGGCTGATGGACAGCAGTGCAGTTCAAGCTCCTGAGAACCATAGGCTTGAAACCAACGAAATGATGTGTCTGAATCAGCAGGTACATGTTTTTTTCTGACATTGCAGATGCTTGCACCAATAAATGTGCACATACTGCATGCTTGTTAAATTGCCAAATTTCCCATGTAGATTAAACCCTTTCTCTTGATGTGGCAGCGCTCAGAACGAGCCAATGTGATGCAGAGGACATGTGGTCCAAGCGTAATCCCCTGCTCTATTTTACCAGCAGCTTCACTTCTCAAATCCTAACATAATTTTCGGCTTGGGCACTACACACAAATGCCCTCTGCACTGGAATCAGGCAAGTCCCTGCGCCATTTTTTCCCCCTTTTTTTCCACCCTGACCTACTTTTATAGTAAGATTATTGCAACTGTCATTTTTTTCCATGTCTGTTTATTAATCCCCAGAGCTAAACCCAAAGGCAACGTTTCAGCACTTACTTAACAGTTTGCTTGTTCTTACCTTCAGTTATAGACCATTCTGTCAGGTCACTGCATGGTTGTATTTTTTTTTTTTAAATATACAATCTCAAGTGGTTTATTGTGAGTGCATGGTCTGGGACTCTAAAAAAAAAACAAAAATACAAAAAAGGTGATCCTTTTACTTACAAAAGCCTTCGTAGCTCTCACTAACCTTGGATTAATGCAGCTTTTTTTGAAATGGGAAAACCCAAAGGTATTTGGAGTTTTAAAAATCTAAATACCAGGAAGTCAATTGGCCAAATCGGTCTTAATTACCAGTCCCTTTGTATATTTACAGAGTAAAAGAAAGCATGTTGTTTTGGCAATGAAGTGTTTGAAAAAAAGACAGTTACTGTGTCTTTCAAAGATAACCATCCACCTTTTTTATCACATTTTGTCACAAATTTCACAGACAATGAAATTTGATGCAAACCCAGAGTTTTATTGCCACTAATTGTGAATTTTTGTGATAGACAGACACTAAGTAGTGCATAATTATCTAGGGTAAGACAATTATGCATAGTCTGTAGAGTTATGTGCAATTAAAGTAAAAAAAAGTGTGGCTTGAAATTGCATTCAGCTCTTTGAGTCAACACTATGTTTTCTCTATCATTGTTACAGACCAAAGGTTTACATTTTTCCAAATTAGCTTAAGCATCCACACAGAAAAGCAAAGTTTTGCTTTAGATGTAGTCTATGTGTGGTTTTCTGGAGGTTTTTTGTTTTATGGCTGTCTGAATAAAGAGAGGTGAATTGAATTCTATTTGTAGAAAGATTTGAAAACCCTGTATTGATTTATTTCTACTTCAAATTGTGCACAGATTGTTCTGATTTATCACTGCAACTTTGACAACTCCAGAAACACTTAACTTGCAAAGTGCTACCATTTAGAAATTAAGACAACATACTAGCTGCCAGTGATGGAAAATTAATGAGAGACCGTAATCAGTCAAAGAGACACATCCTGATCAAACTGAAAGGAGGCTGAAAAAGTGATCTATCGCTATGTTGAATAAATTAAGGAAATTGTCCAAAGTTCCTTTATAATAAAGACACTTTTGTAATGACTATAAAGTGAACAAATCCAATAATCTCAAACACTGGCAAAGTGGGTCAGAAAGTTTTTCAAGCCAAGCAGCACAAACAGGCTTCCCTTTTCCCCCATTTTCATATTGTTCATCTCTGATGCTAATTCAGCTCACCCCTCTCATATCTCTGCCAGGCCGGTGGGCTACTATTAGGAACAACGCTGGCAAAATGCTTTCAAGGCCCAGTCCGCTCAGTCAGTCAGCCATCTGGCTGCTTTAACAAGTAGCTAGAGGGCCTTGTCCACGTTAATGCATGTGATTGCACGTACACCACTGAGTACAATTGTGTTTGAGCACAGGCTCGCAAAACCTTAGACCACACTGTGTGATAATAGAAGGCATAAATATTCACAGGTTTGACAGATTGCTATTGTTGCTCATTAATGCACGGTGCACTCACAGTATACCAACAAAGACAGGTGGGCTAAGCAGTTGGTCATATGCTGCTTTAACGAAATGGTTTTAGTGTTGTTACTCTAAATTGCCTCCTGAAAATGCTTTATTCACTCAAGCAATGCTTGAACAACAAGTACTTTGCCACTTGATGACATGTGGCCATAATAATAAAAGAACTGTGGCTTATTTGCCAACAGACAGTCGAAAATTGACGGTGGTGTTTGTGCCGCCATTCTCCAGGCAAATTAGCCATCTCTGTTCTCATTATCCCTCTAATTACGGTTCCCCATCTCTGTGGCATAATCAACAATCAGCCACATCAGTTAATGGGGAGGTAGAAAAGAGCAGCACTTGGATCAAACATGAGCATGCCCGTGACTCTACTGCTTTTCTTTTACAAACCAGTGCAAAATGACAAACAGGAGTGGTTTTGGGGTGTGTTTGGGTGAGGAAGCGGTGGGCTGGTGTTTGAAACACCACAGCTGACCTCCTGGGAAAAATTAGGTTACAAAACACTGTTGCTGAATTTACTTGTCACACTTCCTGTGCCTCAAGGCAGTGAAATGACATCCTAAAGTATTATTTGGCCGGAGTAAGAAATGTCCTCTTACAATCTTGGATTGTTTTTACACAAAGATGTCACGGGTACCCCATCAGCTTTCAGACAAATGGACCACCTACCTACTTCTCTATTGACTCTTCAGCTCAGACAGTGAGCAAATGGGATGAAGCGAAAAAGAGGTCAAGTCCACTCAGTGCGCTTGGCTGCTCCGCAACCAGCACATTGCGTGCTGTCCTGACCGATGCCACAGGCAAGCGCTGGAAATTTAAGCTCAAAACAGCTTCATTTTTAGCAGCAAATGTTGGACATATTAGGAAGCAAAACACCATTAAAGCCATTGACAGAAATGGGGAAACATTCTTTTTTTTTGACGTATCCGCAACAAACTACAATTTTGAATGTCTTCCCCTTAATAGTTATAGTTCAAAGTAGCTTAGAATCACTGCAAAAGCACTTAGTGAGCATTCCCCTGATTTTTAAGTCATCTCTGAACCATTTAAGTGTTAGTCAGACATACAGGAAGTGGGCCATTATTTGATTTTTAACATGGGTCTGTTCACACAAAGTGATCCTCTACAATCCATAGAAATATAGAAAGGAGCTAAAGGTGCAATGTTACTGTATTTCTTTTTTGTAGTTTCTTTTTTTTTCCTGTAGATCCGTTTGCAAAAGTGAACATGCTTACACCTCGTAAGCTTTTGCTTACAACTTAGCTTGGTTTGCTTTACAACTTACAAACATTAGTGGTCAGTCTTGTCGGCTTTTAATGTGATGGACCAACATGTAGTAAAAGGTAAAACAGGTAAGAGAAAGTAAAAATGTTTTTTTTACAAGTTGGTCTGCAAATTGAAAAAAAAAGGTTTTAATGTCAAAACTTTAAAAGTATACCTATATAGATTGATGGAAAATTGTCAAAGGGTTGCATCCTATTACACTACCCTGAGAAGAGATGGCCATACCCCAGAAGCAGAGCAAAAATAGGTAATGTTTTTTTATCCAAACGTTGAGTGTACCTTTAGGTCTCTCCAGCACCTTGTCAAATCTGAATACATTTAATGAAGAAAAAAAAAACAGGAGTAAGAACCCAGAGTTGTAATTTTAGTCACATCAGCTAACAGTGTATCCACCACTGCCTCATCAAATGTAATAACTGTGAAGGGAGAGGAAATGCTGAGCACATCACCTCCAATTTAACTCCCACGTGAAATACAGAGAGTTGCTTAGCTTTATGTGCAACAGTCCACAAAGAAATATTCAGACTTCAAGTCTTGCAAGATCTGCATTAAATATTTCAAGCGCAGAGCCGCTCTGGCTTTAGAGAAATTATGCTGATTCGTAAAGGCATAACTGCAAACAATGACGATTTTTCAAGGCATTTTATAAATGAATAGTGGCTGTGGAACAGATCACATTAGGTTAGTGGCAATGCAGTTATAGAGATTAAGACTAATTCCTGAATCTTCTATTGAGATTTATGATGCAGCAAAATACTTTGAGGTCTAAGCCACACAATAAGAGATGGGTTTAACAATATATGCACAACATTAGAATAACAAGAGTTGTTTGCTTTCTCCGATCCTGGAAAAAAAAGCAAAACTTGTCTTACGTCACATCCATCTTTAAAGGAAACCCCTTTACGTTTTTTTACGGAGTCCTTAATATATGTTGCTTGAAACAGAAAAGACCAAAACCAGCCCTCTTACCTTCTGTGCAGTATCGACCCACATATCCAGTTTTGGAACAATCACAGTAGACTTCTCCATCTGCCAGTGAGCAGATCCCACCATTCTCACAAGGGTTTTCGGTGCAAAGGCCCATCATCTCCAGTCGGACTTTTTGGCTATTGACCAAAGTGGGCATCTTACTCCCATAACTGAGGTTGGTGATAATTCCTTGAAAGGGTCGAAGTTCTCGGACAGAGGGCAAGGTGATAGCAGAAGTCCGGATATCCCTTGGAAGCCCCCCCAGAAAAAGGTCACTGACAATCTTCATGAACTGCCGCTGGGGCCGCACTTCTCCCGCCTTAGTGTGACCATCCACAGCTAAGCTGGTCCACAGGTTCTCCCTGTTGATGGCAGCAAAGTGCCAGCGGCTGTCATTGACCAGCTTGTCAGAAGTGATGGTGGTCTCAGCACAGTCAATGCTGACATGGAGCTGTAGCTTTCCCTCAGACAAGGCAAGCAGCAGGAAGTCACAGTATCCACCATCGTCGAAGTAGAGCACCAGGCCTTCCGATTGCAAGGTCTTGAACTGAAATGCCAGATCACTTCTAGAGCTTGCGTCCCAACGGACATAACGAGCCCATTGGCCCTCAGAACCAGTAAACTCTAATCCTACACTTAGGCTCAGCAGAGTACTTAGCAGCATAAGAAAATGTCCAGGTAGGCTGTTAGGATTCATCGTTGTAAATGACAGGGTGCAGATAAGAAGGCTGGAACACAGGATGGATCCTCAAAGTTGTAAAACCATCTGAACACAGATTATCTCCAGTGTTTACCAACTGAATGTTATATCCCACATAGAGTGTTTTTCTATGAAGAAAGTAAAATATATATTTTTTATTTTGTTGAACAGATATAATGCTGACAATAGATTGATTCTAATCTTGTTCTCCAAGTCTATGATAGGATATATATAAATGTCCTCTTTCCACAGAGAGCAAAAAAGTGAAAGAGCAAAAATGAAGGCGATCCTTTGAGTGCTCTGTCTGTAAATCAGAACTGCATCTGGTGATTTAAGTTTAGGTCTTTGAGACGACTTCCTGGACTGCAGCATGTAACAATCAGTGCTGGCCCATTTTCATGCCCCATGATTAAGTACTCGGCTTTAAAAAACCCCTTGAACAGACCTGGTGGGAGAAAAAAAGTGTATGAATACTTTTTAAAAAATATTCTCAAATACATATATACATACATATATATACATACACACACACGCACACACACACACATATATATGTGTGTGGGGGTGTGTGTGTATATGTGTGTTTGATTCACACAACAAATCAGTCATTTGTAATGCACACAGGGAGCTTTGATTCAGCTCTCAAGTACTGAAATATAGTCATAACAAAAGTTGTATTAAGCAGAATAAGACACAGAATCTAAAAAATTCTCCCTATGGATGAGGGAGAAGATATTGCAAAACCCATTGAATGCAGATCGTATTCTTTTATGCATCCTATAAAAGCAACGAAAAATGCACTAATAACATCCATTAAAATCTCATGAGTATATTTTGCAAGGTGCGGTCTCACCAATCGCTCTGTTCAACTGAAGACCATCTCCAAGTTTTAGTTTGATCTCAGATCAGATTTCTCAATTAACTTATCTATGACTGACATAAACAATTAATCTCAGAGGCCACTTCTGCTGATTTCATGACCATTGGAAATCCATTGAGCTGAAGCTCTAACTTGCATTCTTTTAAGGGATCACAATCACATACAGAGATACAGAGAGATGTAAGGATTGGGGATGCTTTTTACATTATAATCCCACCGTTTCTTCTGGTAAATAGATATCTAAATTATTTCTGTCACTGAGGGACACTGTTAAAGAATAACAACTCGGGCACAACCTTCACTTGCCACAACTCCACTCATACACTTCTGTTTAATTTTGCTCAGCAGAGGTACAAATGATGTACAAGGCGAAACCTTATATATGTGTGTACTCTTCCAGCCCTTTGCCCTTGCAATTGTTTTGGCAGTGGGCTGCCATCCAGACAAATGCATTGTCCAATCATGACAGCAGCACAGAACCAAGAAACACAATAGGCCCTTTAACCACCTGCCCTGAATAGTTAATCTTGCTGCAGCAGGCGAGCTATTGAATTCAGGTAACCGATACCTATGCTAATGCACTACATTTGCTCGCATGTGTGTCCTAGTGCTTCTCTGTCTCTGACAACTCTGTGTTGCTTAGATGGATGATTGTCTTTGTCTAAAAAGAGAATGGATGAGAGGTTAAAAGGTTTCATTTGGAAAAATAACCCTCTGCCTTGCTGTGTTGGTCCAGCCCTCTATAATTATAAAGCACGGATGGAGTATGTAGATAGGGATGGGAGGATTAGGCGCTTGGCTTCGTGAATAGGCAAAGTTGTATATGAAATCTGAGATGGGAGTTGGGTACACTAACAAGCCAGGCCTTTTTTCAGTTAACATGACTCAATGTATGTAATGCCTGACTGGGCTATCAGGTGCACCTGAATGCCATTGATTTAAAGAGAATTCTATCATTGCCATTTTTTTTCTTCCGACCTAAGACCTGAAAAATTCTATATTTTGTCTCAGTTGGTACCACAGCACCCCCGATCATTCATATAAATAATATATTTTTTTCATTTTATCACATTTTAAACAGCAAACTTTATTTTTTGGTACCTTAAACCAAAGGAAAATTGCTCATAGTTGTAAAATTATATAAGGGTTTTCATATTGCATAGTCTAAAATGTGTTGTTCAATCTGGCATTTATTTAAAGTCATTAGTTTGTAAAACCATCGTTTTCTATATGTATGGCTGTAACTACTTTTTGAGTTTATCTCTGTCAAATTTGCCTACTCCAGATAATGCCATAATCATGTTCTGTCATGGAGTATATGTATTCTTATTGCATTTTTATTGTATTTAAAAAATCTTATGCATTCACACTCCTCTGCAATAAAGGACAAAGCCTGAAGTGCCCAATTACACTAAGTGTTCTTCTACCAATATAATCCACCGATCAGTTTTATTAATCTGTGCAGCTCCTCCAGAGCTACCATAGTTAGCTTTGGCTGTTGATTAATGCTCTCCTAGTCCCTGCCCTGTATAATTTATTCTTTGCCTCATGTTATTTTTCACAACCATTCACCAGCAGTCCTTTGAGGCCAGTATAGCTTAATTTTTACCAAGCCTAAAGAATATATAGATGTTGTTTATTGACTAATCCACTGATTTCTTTAAACTGTTTGTTACAATGGGTTAAATTAAGGGATAATAGAGTAAAGACAAATGAGTACGAAGGAATTATTATTTTTTTTGTCTTTTTTAAATTTGATAAATGAAGAAATCCTTTAAAAATAATAGCAATGTTCTGCTTCTGTAACGTCACACATCTAATGTCTAATGTGGTTTACAGGCCAACTTAACAGAACATATTTTACTGACACCCTTACAGAGTTATTATGAAACAAGCCCTTTAGCTAACTTCATTACTGTGGAGGTTAGACAGAAGCTATATATTTTTTTCCATTTCTCTATTTTTCTTTGGGTAAAAAAAAAAAACACTGTTTCTTCATATACTGACATTGCTGCCCTCCTTGTCACACCTAATTCCTTGGTAGTTGTTCCTGTCACAACTCTGCTAGAATAAGAACATATTTTACAGGATATACACAATTAATTATTAACAAGTGGATGGGATGACCTGCATGAATATAGTCACATAGTTGCAATAAATGATACATAGGCACTGCAGTAGATTTATTGACATGTTTTGTAATACAGCCAGGTCCCCTGCAATGCACAGGAGACCAACCCCAGTGCATGCTCATACTTCTCCGTCTGTTTCTCTCTGAGCTTCTTGTCCATCACAAGCTTCAGCCTTGAGCAACAATTTAATCTGACATCAGTCACAGCAGACATGTGTGTAACATGGGTTCGAACCTGTTAGTGTACAGGTTACACAACGCAAGAAAGTGCACGTTTGTAAAAGAGGACTAGAACTGCATAGGTTAAAATTTGATTTTAGCAGCTGAAATCGAGGCTTACACCAATTCGTGTTTTTGTCTTTTTCTTGGCTGCTTGTCTTTTTGGCTTTTTTTTTTTTTGTTATCTTTCCCTTTCCATTTTCCCTTTTGTCTACTTCTATTTTCTACATAAGGATCCAAATCAAAAACTTAGAAGCAGGGATGTATTTTACAGTGCAATAATACACCTATTTCTAGAGATGACATACATACATTTTTAAGGACAATATAAGATTTTTAACAATGTGCTGGACAAGCTTAAGAATAGTAATTTATTTTCTCAAAAATCATAAACTGTTATAACTTGATAATTAGTGTTGAAAATTTTGCTTTAGATTTGGCTAGATCATATATTTCTGGTCATATTCATTATTATATTCACATATATATGTAGAATAAAGGTTTCATGGATTTAAAAGTTAATTTAAATCATCTTATTTCGGTTTTGTTATTTTGCTTTGTTTTTTTCTCCTTTTAGTTTTAGTTTTGTTTCGAATCGTTCATCAGATTTTTTAAAAAAAAATCTGTAATATGTCAACAATGACTAAGCTTTAGTTAATCGTCAATAGTAAGTAAATGCTAACTCAACCATTCTTAGCAACTTTAAAGGAACCAATTTGCATTTAACGCAATTGAGGCTTTTTGTGTAACTAATCCAGCGGATCTAGGGACACTCAACAACAAGCTACTTCCTTCCTTTCATCAAAATAAAAGTCTTAAGCATTGATACAACAAGGAGTCAACTTTGGATAGGAATAATGGAAGATAGGTAAAAGCAAAGTCACATGTGACAGGAACCGCATACCGGTAATAGTTTGTCAGAGAATTGTAACCAGGTGATCTGTTGGTACATGTATGCTTCTATTCTAGTTCTAAATTATCTACTTAAACTGATCAAATCTGTAAAGACCCTGGACGGATTTATCTGAAGTACAGTTTATGATATATGAAATACAATTTATTCAGTGTGGGAAACATTATTCCCTTTTGAAATGAGGACCACCTCTAGTCTTCTGCAGTAAGAACTAAGCATTACAACGGAAATATATGGACTGACCTGAATCGGAACACTTGGCATAAAAGCATGTATTTAACACATATGATTTGATAAAATTCTTCCAAGCTTCTGTTAACAAAATAACGTCACTAGTTCCATTTCGCCTGAAAAACCATCTTGTCTGCCATGTTCACGTGTCGTTTCACGATAAATATGATGGTCGATAGAAAGACTTATAGGAGGTCATTGTGAAGGTATGAACCAAGCTGCAATAGCTTATAGTAAGATGGAAATTTCTTTCTAAAGCACGAAATAAGAAACTTATAGGGACACAAACCTGGAGCCCTTCACCGATCACGAATATTCCCCACTCAGTTTCTCGCACGATTGAAGATCGGCTGCCGCTCAGGGATTTCAAGGGGATGCAGAAGGCATTTTGCTTTATGAAATTAAATTCAAATTTTCAACAAGAGATTACATTAGCTTGAACCCATTTATAAATCAAGTCCAGACAATTTCTCATACATGTCAGAGCAGCTACGATTCGGGCAACTGAAACTTTCCGTTTCGGCGTTATTCCTCTTTCATCACGAAACGACTCTATTAGTGAAATTACAATTTGATAAGTCTGATAATCTTCTAAATGTTTCTTCCCATCAAGCAGCGCATTCGCATAAAACACACCGAACTGTGCGTGAGAGATTTCAAACTATGACCAGAGCTCCTTACTGCGCTTAAATCCGCATCTCTGCCTGAACTCCATCAATCCAAATCCCATCACATATGCGGCGAAAAAAAGAAAATCCAGACCAACTTCAGTATTAAAAAACACAGCTTAATAGAACATCCAATGCACAGATGCTGAGGGTTAAGTTGTAAGAAGCACAGCACTAACAGACAAGGAGTGCAGAATGTTTTCTATTCTTACCGCTTTTGACTCCGAATAAATGAAGTCCCAATGTAAAATAAATAAAAAATTAATATATAAAACAATTAAGAGAAAATTCCAAAGCAAAATTCCATTCGTATCTCTCAGTAAAGAGGTGTTGATGCTCGTTATTAGGCAGTGATTGTAATTGCAGAGTGCGGTAGAAAAGGGAAGCTGTCCTCCTCTTCTTTCCTCCGGCTCAGTAAACGCGCTTCGCTCCGCTCGGCGCAACTGCTGATGGGCCCCAGGATTTCTCCTACACTGACCCGCCTTCTAACAGAGCACTCAGCACGATGGGAGGGTGGGGGTGGTGGGCGTGGCGGAGGACGGGAAAATCACTCCATCTGTAGAAAACAGAAAAAAAAAATCCTTAAAGCAATTAGCAAAAACATAAACTTAATACATATATATTAATTAGACCTTTGAACTATTCGGCAAGAGCACTCAAGACCTGAATAGTGGTCAGACTTGTTAGAAAATTTATTCTGTTTGGAACGAGTGTGAAATTTTGGGATTTCAAATAATATCAACAGAAGGCCACGATTTCAACACCGTGGACAGCTACTATAAGAACATTATATATTCCTCATGCTGCAGTTTCCACAGAGGATGAGCAGCTCTGATTCATTGTTGCTGTCCATGGTGCTGAACGCTTGCAGGGGTACTTAGGAGGTGCTTGAGAAACCCACAGAACAGTATTAATACATTATTAATCACCACAACACCTGATCATTTGTTGTTTTATGCTTATAAAAATGCTCTTTATTTTGCTGGTTGTCAAGCTTCTTTGTCGTGTTAGTCTTTTCCCCACTCCAGAGTCAACACTGTTTCCAAGACTAATTATGGCCTCTGTTATTAATTATATCTTGCTGATAATACAGTTGTATGCATATTTGTCTTGATTTGCTTCTCACAATGAGGTATTGAGGAGAGGATTCTACTCCCGTGAGATCACGAGAACCTATGTGTAACCAATTTAGCTAATGATCCAGAATGTTCTCACAATTTGACCTGCATCTGCATATGACCTGTTGTGCTTTATACTAAGCAAATAATGCCATGGTTAAGGTCAAACCATGTTAGTGCATACATGGAATGTTTCAGTCAAATCATAGACCAACTCTATAAGAGAATCTGTTGCAAGAAATGTAATGTTTAAAGGCACTTTGTATTCTGTATGATGGAACTAGTTTGCAAAGAAGAACAGACACATATTTTTGAATGCACTTAACTTAATTAAACACTGCAAAAGCCAATTAATGTAATCCAAGTGAAGAATAATAATAAATAAGTCTAAAAATCTGAAATAAATAAATATATATATATATATATAGAGAGAGAGAGAGAGAGAGAGAGAGAGAGAGAGAGAGAGAGAGAGAGAGAGAGAGAG
>JAUZNJ010099457.1:0-21403 GCA_034780135.1 Jordanella pulchra
GTTTAAATATATATATATATATATATATATATATATATATATATTTAAACCATTTATATATACATGAGTAGAGTATTTGTTGATAAGGTTTGATTTGGGGGAGTTTAGACTGAAAGGAGCTGGAAATGCATGCAAAAGAGTTTTTTCTATATGAAAAATAATCAGAAACAAGGGGCTTTTTTCACGTTTACTTAACAGTTCTGTACCACTATGTGATGGTCTAACAAAAACGAATCATAATCCATTTTATTTGTGGTTTTCAGTTCACAAAATGTAAAAAGGTTTGCAGAGGATGAAAGGTTATGCAAGGCAAGCAGTTGAATGGAGAAAGCCATTTTAAAGTGTTATCCCCTGAATAGATATGCTATGTCTCCAGAATGTGCCAACAGAGGGTACTGTTGCCTTAAACTACCCTCACAACAAACCCACAGCATGTTGTACACACCCCCAGTGTCACAGTGTGAGGAAATATATACTTAACATTTATACTGATTATGCTTTCGAGCCTTATTTAATATTAATAATGCTTAAATGATTGCATGCATGCAATAAAAGCATCTTAAGCTCTATTAAATGTTTGACCTGATATGCAGCGAGATCAATGTGCGGGAGGTCTAACCACCCCTTGTGTTTATGTGACATTTTTAATGACATCTTATGAGTCGGAGAAGAGGAGCAAGAAATAAGTTGCAGCTAATACGGAAAATGTGCAGGCTTTTTTTAGGGATAAAATGATGATAAATGCAAAGGTGAGCTGGTTTATTTTTGTCGGGAACTTAACACTGCTTCAAAAGCCAGACAGGCATGAGCCAGTCTGTTAAGTAAGTAACCGCTGATGACTGGTGATTACTTCTCGGAGCGGATGGAGGAGCCCCGGGGAGCCGCCGCTGCCTGTGCGTTTGTCCAGCTCCCGTCTGACGGGCGAAGCACACGGGCGCACTTGAACTTGAATCTGTCCGAGGCAAACACAGGCGCAGTGCACGCGCGCACACGTGCGGGCAGAACATCCTTCATCGCGCGAGTCAACTGGAAGTAGCCTCAAACACCGTAGGAAACTGGGAAACATCGGACCTCAGCTTGTTGGAAGAAAAGGAGGAGGTGTCACGTCTGCTCGCCTGGTTTCTCTCTCTCCTTTCTCTCTCTCTCCCTGCACATGTGTGAGTGTGTATTTGTGTGTGTGCGTGTTTAATGCGTCTCCCAATCAGCAAGGCTAGTGCCGCTGGAGCCAAGAGTTGCCGTTCCGCGCACCAATGCCAAAACGCACAGGAGGAGTCAGTGCCAAAGGGTCATTTAGCGCACCACTGCTGAGATGGAAGGACTGTAGGGAGCACACAGAGTAAACAGCTGCTATTTGGCCCCTAGATACGGCAATCATAGGGTTTTAAGAGAAATTTCTAAAAACATAAACAGGGAAGATTCTCGGACACCACGGTCGCTGCAGAGGTGGGGAAGCCCAGGATTTTTTTTTATTTTTATTTTTAAATAACAAACGCTCTTTGCAACAATTCTCCTAACCCGCTCTCATCGATCCCTCGCAGCCTTAAAGTTTAATCCCTGGCTCACTCCCACCCCGCGATCCAGGTGTTGCTTCCACGGCAGGACTCCCGCGCGGATCTTCCACCATCATCACGCTCCGCTCTTCCAGATCCTTAACGCTTATTAAAGTTTACATATTCAGAGACTGTCTACGGCGAAGAGAGAAGAGCGCGATCGGAGGGAGTGCGGAGGAGAGCTGCTTACCGACACCACGGTTCAAGCCGACTCCAAGTGCCGTTCACCGGGCGATGCCAGAGTAAATGCCGGGGCAATGTCCCGCCGCAAGCAGGTGAACCCGCAGCACTTATCGTTGACGCACAGGGAGACGGTCCAAGGTGAGTTTGTGTGTTTTTATAATTATTTTCTATATGAAAAATACTATATTTTATTGCTCATCTTTATTAATCTTAATCCCAACTTTTTGTTTTGCAAGAATAAAGCATTTTCTATCAAATACTATTAATTATTATTGGAACATTATGTATTTAAGGTTAGGTATTAGGAAATAAGTGTTCAAAAGAAGATATTATTACGAAAAAGACAATAGGTATTTGTTTTTCAAATAACTTGCGAGTTAAAATTTTCATAGTGTTGGCTTTGTTTTCATGATTTATAGATTTTTAACAACCACCCCCCCCCCTTACTGTGAATGCGTATGTTTTGAGTTTAAAAGCATGCGGGCACATGTGTTCTACCTTTAGTCATAACACACAATTTTCATGGCACTCTTTGTGTTTTTCTTATTTTATTTTTATTATTCGTATTTGCACAATTTTCTTAATGTGTCGTCCGCTTACACTTTTGTTCAAAGGTTCACCCTTTTGTCCTTCTAGTTGCTTGAAGGCCTATTATTATTACTTCACGTTACGCCTAATAATTAAATAAACTACAGTCTGTTTTAAAGACGGCGGTTCTTTGCAAAGGACTTTCTTACGGAGCAAAAACATAAAATATTACACATTTGTAGTGATAATAACAATGATCTATTTTTTTCCTATTCAGTTCTTTGAAAAAGCTGCGATCAGATAACTTTTAAGGCCCTGTCGTTTAAATAGTCGCAAAATCCAATTATTTCAATCTAACCTTTATCTCCGTGGATTCGGTTTATACCTAAATCCAATTCAAAGGGCCTTCCTAATCTGGGCAATTTATGCACAAACTTCATGATGTAATCTCTGGCCCGATGTGTCCTGTGCTGAAAACTGTTTTTTTTTTTGTTTGTTTTGGCTCATCTTTTATTTGCTCCATCCACTTTGTCTCTCACAGTTTCCACATTTTAGTTGTTGCATAAAATATGTCAGACCATGTTTACAACTAACATCTCGGTCTTAAAAGGTTGTATTTTTTTGTAATTACATGTAATAATCTGACATATTTTTTCTAATCTGAAATCACACAATTTTAAAATATTTGTCAGCTGCAGTGCATAATAAGATTAAGCATTTACCTGCGGGAAATTTCACAAATAATTTCGACTGTTTAGAGTTATTTTCCATTAATGAATTAGTTCTATTTTTGATTTTCTGTTATTTTACAGTAAAACTTTTAAGCACCTGCCATGCAGAACCGCATTCCTGTTCTTTTCTAAATAACTGCGTTTACAATTCGTTTTAACACATTCTCTTCAACTGTCTTTTACGTGTCCAGACGATTGATCTGTTTTTGCCTGAAGCTATTAAGGAGTGTGCTTTCAGTTGTTGTTGTTTTGTTTTTTTTAACTTCCAGGAGTCACACATGCAGCAGCATCTTTGGAAATATTGTCTAATGCATCAACGTGCTGCTCAGTGTAGCTGAGTGTTCCTCCGAATAAAGATGACAGTAGGATGCATGAAAAGTTGGGCAGTTTAGAGGACCTGAATCCTGTCCTACCTGTTATTTTACTTAATAGTCTCTCTGGTGTTTGCTGAAGCATGCCCTCAAGCAATGGCTTAATAAGTACAGGTGTTTAGATCGGGGAAGGACTAAAGTTTAAAGCTTCTTTACTCATTTTCATTTAGAATCTGTAAAATGTTTTCTGCCAAAGAAAGAAAATATCCTGCAAAGATGTGTGGATGTTCACTATTTACATAATATCGAAGAGATGTTAAAGATTTGATAAGAGTCCTTTTGCAAGCGCTGTGGCAAAAGAAGGCATTAATGCAGCCATCATTCTGCAGCTGGTGGCAGCATTATGCTGTGGGCTGTCACCCTATCATGGGAGGGCCTGGAGACGACCACCTGAGGCGGGGAGATCTAAGGAGCGTGGGCAAAAACTAAACTGTAACTTCCTAAAAGACAGCTTTTCAACCGCTGTGTGAAAAAAAAAAAAAAAAAAAAACTAAAGTCAGTTGACTTATTCGTCAACATTTTTTTCTCCATTACCTGTCAGGACCAGTCGCCATGTATCTCTTTACACGGGCCATAACGGGAAGTTTCAGGAGGATGCCAACATATATCAGCCGCCCGTCAGATCAGGGAGAACAGCGTGTAACTGAACGCAGCTTTGTGCCCTGCAGCCATCGGGGCCTATAGGGTCATGCTGTGTTTGGAAGAACACAAAACCTGAATATCAGCATACTTCTGGACAGGCTTTTCAGTGGAGGACGGTGTCTGTCTGTGAGCGGGGAAAATACTTGCCCGGCCAGACATCTAAGGGACACTCAAGTGCAGAAAATGCACACAGTGTACAAGTATGCAGCATAAACAGCACATACATATACACACACACACATGGATTCAGCATTTACTGCGAGTCTGCAGAAGTTACGCTCAGATTGCATGACCACATGCAAAGTGTGCGGCTTCACTGCCTAAAACAAATCACATTTAAGTAGCTGTTCTGCAGAGAGCTGAATCTAACCATCAGCTTTCAGTTATTTCTTTTTTTTTTTCTAATTACACTGATATGATAGAGGTGTTGGATTAATGAGAAAGTAAAATCCGGTCCTACAGTAGTTTTGATGATTTACTCTACAATCATTGTGGAGCTGAGAGACTAATGTTTTTGTGAGTCTAGAGCCCAGTAATATTTGCAGTGTACCATCACCGTCAGAGCAGAGAATCCTTCCCTGGATCCATCCACGGAAACGCCTCGTGATAACTGTTTACTCTCAGAATTGGCATGCTACTTGTGAAACAGCCAATGTTTTCTTCTTTATTCATGCCATATGTGCCGTCAAATGATGGGGAGAAACCCACCGTATGCGCTGCAAACCCCACTGTAAATATTCACACAAACGTTGCGGTAACGGGATGATAATCTCACAGGAGACGATCCGGGATGAACGATTTACGATTCACAGATTTTGCTTTCAATAATATCAAGATTACAAAACACATTCGACGAGTTTTGCAACACTGCACCTCTTTTTCTTTTTTTTATTGGTATAAAAATTTGCCAAATATGATCTATTCCCTTCCAACTGTCATACCTCATAGATTGGAAGTCATTTATAGCGATTTTAGTGACAAGTCACAGTCAGCAACACAGCTTTATTTTGCTCACTTTCAGACTGATAATCTAAGATTTATGATAAGGAATAAGACTGCTACAGATTAAATGCTGATAAGATAATTAAACACACTCACACACACACACACACACGCACACACACAGGCCTGACCTTACACAACGTTGCAGTGTTGCAGCTCCGCTTGGCAAATGGCAGATGAGAAGAAACGGGATAGGCTAAGCGGGGGTTTGCATGTCGTTTAAATTTTTGATTGCAACCATCTGCAATGTTGCTGGTGTCATTTGTTTTCGAATGGCAGAGTGAATCTTACCCGACTTTCCCCCCAAATGGGGTTTACTCATAAGGCTGAGTGTGTTTTTAAGCTCCGCGACTGGAGAAACAGAGACAGGTTTAAACCTACTGAATTTAGTCGACTCTCATCTCAGTGCCTGTGGCGTTACTCTGCAATTATTTAGAGATATGACTTTGAAGATTGTGTTGAAATGTAAAAAAAAAGAAAAAAAAAGAAAAAAAACAAAGTTAAGATTAAAAAAAAAAATCTACAAATACTTGATGGTTTCTGTGTGAGAATTCCATCAAATTCACATTTAATGAATAGAATTTTATTTTGAAAAAGCAACTTTTTAAAAGTTTTTCTTGTCATTCGTAACAAAACACTCCTCAGGTTAAGCATTTTAATTTAGAGATTTTGGAAGTTTATAGGAAGGGTTAGTGTCCATTTTCAACAAATTTTGTTTTTCTACGATCTTAAAACAGTTTCGGCCTGATTACTACAACAGTTTAAACGGAAGTTTTCAAAATTTTATGCTTTACGTTTACAAAAAAATAAAATAAACTAGTTCATTGGTTTTAGAAAAACTATGCCCTTATTTTTTCTTTTTTTTTAATGGAAATTTTCCTGAAAGAGGCCCATTGTCCTCAGCAGTGTTTCCCATCTGGTACACATTGTGCAGCAGCAGGAGCAGCAGTAGTGGAGTGACTGACTGACTCTCCCCTCATCAAACTGATAGGGGGTGCTCTAAGGCTGCCTGACTTAACCCACACTTGATAAGGCAGAGTAGCAGGAGTGTCACTGGGGTGAAGACCCAGCTCTGTGCATGAAGAAGAAAAAAAAAGAATAAAGAAACAGAGCGAGCTAGAAAAACAAAGTATGTGTGGTATTGTGTTAGACAGCTGGCTTTCATTGCTATCATAACGCCTTCCCTTGCGATGGCATGTTTGACAGAGCGTCAGCTATGCTCCTTTACCTATCAAGCATGTTCCTCTCACATGCAGAGGAATTAGACACTGTCTGTCACCCTGATGCGCCACATTAGACTGTTTTTTCTCTATATGTGTTTTCTTTTCAATAGTTTTCCAGATTCTTTCCCCCTATATGCATTTTCTTTTTGTTCGGCTTTTTCTTTTTCTTTCCTCACATCAGGTAAGACGAACAAACAGTTACGGTTATGAGAAGGTGTCCGACTTTCATTCCAGTACCATAGATTTGGTGCCAGCTTCTTGTCATTTACTGCTTTCTGCCCCCAGGCCGTGTTACTCAACCATAAGTTAGAAAACAGGCCTTGTTCTGTTTGTCTCTCAGTCAAGACACGACACGGGTTGCAGTCCTCAAGTGTCTGTCACCTCACCGACTCTTTGGTTGTCTCGTTTTTTCCCATGCCACCTGTCTTAGACCAGGGCCCTGAGCAGAATCCAGTTTATGAGTCCAGTGAGATATAATCCACATAACTCCATCCTGATCAGCTGTTTGCGTGCTGCGTTCACTCAAGACCTATCTTAGAGGCAACTGATAAATTCTCTAAATGAATGAATTGATTATCATGTTAGTCATTATGTAATACATGTTTAATAAGAAGGAATGTAGGTTTAGAAGGTGGAAGCTGTAAATGAATTTTACAGCTTTCCCTTCACCTGCACCTGTAATCTTGGTCTATGATGTTTCAATAAAAACTCAATAGAATTAGGAAGAATCTGCTGGTTCATACATATGAAAAAAGTCTAGTTACTTATTTAGATTCGGTTGCAGTCATAAAATCTAAAATCTTTTACATTTAACATTCAATAATACTATTAATAATAATGAATTTACTTTAAAACATTAACCCTTAAAACCGACAGAGTGAATTTGGAAGATTAGCCCTTTTTGTTTAACTCTGCAACAAACAATAAAAAACAAACAAAAAAAAATGTGCAGAGATATAACATGTTAAAATTTAACTCCTCCTTGTTGCCCCATGCCGCTGTGGGGGTTAAGCTCGGGTGTGCTTTGTTCATACCCTGGGCTGCCTCAGTGTTCGACTCTACCTACATCTTTTTTACATGGCCTGTGCCTATTCTCATCTGAATTAAGGTCACAAGCTTTGAACTGTAGGTAAATATGTGTTTGTGTGCCTCATTTGCTTGCAAAGATTATGAGATGGAAATTATTTGGCACGAGCCCAGGAAACCATCGCCATCAAGAGAAAGATATTTGGCAGTGGTTCATCAGTGGGCTGAGTGGAAATGACTAAAATGTGCCTGTACAGGTGTGTGTGTTTACTTTGGTGGGCAGGTGATTGGGCCTGGACGAAAAATAAATGTAAACTTAAGGTAAAACAGAATAGAGGTTAACGTTGATGATTAGAAGTTTAGAGAAGCAGATTAAATGGCCGATAAGGATATTTACGACGCGTGTCCTGATAACTGCACAACAAGATGCAGTCACACCTGAGGAGAACACACTGATTATTTCCCTTCTTTTCTTTTTTTAATGTGTCCAATCCTGCTAGCTTATAGGAGGGTGGATCTGGTTGCCTGGTAGTGTGAGGTCAGATTTGCTTTAATTTATGCAATGAATGGCCTGAAACACTATATCAAATTGAAGGAACAAAGTCGACAGACCAAAACAATTGAAAGAGGGCAAAGATGGCGACAGGAGCCCAGAACAGATCTACAGTCAAATCACAGAACAAACCATTGTTTATTATTTTATCCTTTCAACATCTCAAACCCTTGTCAGTCATCTCATGGCTGATATTTTTTAGATCAGGGAGCCATCTGCTTTGACATGTTTTATACATATTTAAGAGCAATTTGTACCTGGTTTGAAAACTTATTTTCTTATAATAGTTTTTCTATCATCTATACTTAGTGTGAGAAAAGGCTATTATCTGGGTCCAGTAAATATTAGAGGAATGTGATCAGGTTATATAACCCATCCAAGCAGGGATCATTAGACCCAAAACACATGGTTAAATGCTAAATAAAATGTTTTCTGAAAATGATCTTAATAGATTCTTTAAGTGAATGTAAACTTCTCAACTCTTTGCCAATTTGTACCCTAATTATTTGCCCTCGTGTTGTTATTTCATCTCTTCCTGCATCCATTTGATAAATAAATGCACACCATTATCCAGCCATGTTAATAAATAATTTATTATTGATTTATTTTGGTTATAAATTAAGTAATTTAAATCGTTATTAAGATGAACAGCATTTAAATAGTCCAAAACTCACATTTCCATTTAAATATACATTTCTTTATAAATAACCATTAGATATTTAGGAGGATTAGAAAAAAAGAACCTTTTTAATATTTAAAACAATGTTTTTTTTGTTATCTTTTATTTGTTTATTTTTTATTGTTTGCTTTTGTGGGATGCTGGTTGTTTTACCCTGAACCTTTTCTGGTACAGGACTTTTTGACCCATCAGGCATCAAAAATACTAAACACAGTATTCTTCTTCTTCTTATTATTATTATTATTACACTTTTATGTAAAAATAAATGTAGTTCTGTGACTTTAATACACTTTATTTCAGAGTTTTTAGTTCTTATTAGGGGTCACAATCTTTCGCTTTTCCTAAGAGACAACTAATCCAGTTTCAGATAAAATAAAAAGGAAATTAAACAGAAAATTTCAGTATGTTCAAGATCTCTATAATTCATAAAAAATATATATTGTTATGTAAAATAAGCAGATTACCTTAGTTAAAGTAGGTTGGTGGGAATGGCTTTGTTTCAGGGTACAAAGTGGATGTACGAAGGGCCTGAATGGGAATTCACTCCGTGTCCAATATACAACTGCATTTTGTACCTACAGTCACAGCCTGTCTCCCTCAGGCTGTTTGGTACCATCCATGTGTCATTTCATACCTGGCAGAGGGACATTTTGATCTGTGCTCTAAATGTAGTTATTTAACTTCAATAAATACTAGTGTTAAGTATTATTTTCTTCCAGAATACAAGCAAATTCTTAAGAGAGTATTAAACAATTAACTTGAATTTAATTGTGTCATCAAACAGAGTAATATGCAGTATTTCAAGCGTATAGTTATTAAATGCTTTGCTTCAGGTATGAAATGGCAATTTTTGTGTAGAAAATTCTGGGAAATTACTAAAAGGGTGATTTGACCCTGAACCATTATTTAAAAAAAGTTCAAAATAAAGAAAGAAGGAAAAAAGAAGTTAATTAATAGTAAAAAGGAAATAGAAAATCTATAAAGGGCTCTTTTTCTAATCATTATGATCACTGGAGTGTCATGTGAAGGAAGAGAGAAAGCAGAGACAAAGGAGGAGGAGATGGGCTGTTCTCTCTCCCACAGGCACCACCACCTCTCTCCGAACGCCCACCCGCCCGCTCGCTCAGACATCCCTCAGAGTCTCTGGAGCTTCTGGTTTCCTTTGGGCTCTGGACATATTTTCGTGCTGGTACATCAGGGTAGGGTAAAAAAAATGTGGAAGTTGTCCATGAGGGATTTGTGTAAAGCTGAGGGACAGTGCCATGTGGGGGAGAGGGATGTGTAATAGTTATTAATGACCGTGTCAGATCTGTGAAGAATGAGATTTACTCTCCTAACAGGACCCCAGCTTTGGCGTTATGGATTTTCTGTCTGTTGAGAATACTGTTTAAACTCACCTGAGTCCTGATCCATTCATGCACACACACAAGCTGTTTTTCCCTCCTCATGTTTCCCTCTCTCAGACACACACACACACACTGGTGGATGTGGCCTTGGTTACGCTACACTTTGTTGAGTAAAACTCAAGGCTCCCACGTGGTGAAGGCAACCATCTCGCTGTGACAGCTCAGCGCAGCTAAGGGCCCTCACCGGAAACCCAGCCTGCACCATGAGATGAATCGTTTCCTGGCCGCACAAACACAAACACACACGGAGCAAATACACTTGCAGACACACACCAACATGTAGAGTAAAGTGTTTGGTCCCACCTACGCAGATTTCTCTCAGAGATAAGCGGCGCAGGTGTTTATCTAGGTAAAAGAGTTTTAACAGCGAGTCTGTTTCAAGCCCCAAACGTGACACAGTTTTTAAAGTAACGACCACCCTGTGTGGTACAGAGGCAAGGTTCTTATCTTGTATTGGTTTCAGGACTAATCTATGCTTCTTTTTTTGTTTTTTTTTGTTTTTTGAGAAAGTTTTTTCTCACTAAGAAATTTTCTGCATCTTTGTCTTACAGTGGATGTCAACCATGACTCAGGAGCACAGTCTCCGTCTCCGGAGTCATCCACCCCCAGTCCTTTGAGGATGGGGCCCGGAGAGCACGACCTCTTGACCTGCGGTCAGTGCCAGACCAATTTCCCCCTCGGCGACATCCTTGTTTTCATCGAGCACAAGCGCCGGCTGTGCAGGGGCCCCGGCGGCAGACCTGGTACCTTCTCCAAGCCCGGAGAAGCTGGTGGGATCATGGGCATCCCCATCTCTCCAAGGGCCCGGTCCCTGGATCTTGGCAGGGGTTCAATTCCAGTGGAGGTGGGCATCCAGGTGACCCCAGGGGGAGAGGAAGACGAGCAGAGGAGGCTGACACCAGCCAAGGGGATCTGCCCCAAACAGGAGAAAGGAGGTAGAGAAAACGAGTCTCAAACACACAGGCACATCCCTCACCTTCCCAAAACAGACAGCTTCCTTTACAGAGAGCTGTTTGTTATTTTGACGGTGGCCTTCAGAAGGAATTAATGTAGCCTGGGATGATTTTATTAGAGTGTTTCAGAGCTGCAGAGCCGTGTCTACTTCATGTCAGGGAAATAACATCCATACAGCTCCTTCTACAGCCAATTACATGGGTGTGTATGCTGGCAGTGAGTAAATATAATTGTAGATAAGCATATTGTAACCAGTGATTAAAAAAAAAAATAGATGCATTTAAAGAGTAGAAAAACGAAATTATCCTGAAATGCAGGCGCACAATCTCTTATAAAAAATAATCCATCCTTTAAATTGAACATTAAAATTAATCATTTAATTTTTTGAAATGATTTAGTCAAAGTGACTCAGCTGTTTATGCCTCTGGTGGCTTTACTTTGTAAAATTGATCTTTGTTAATAGGGCATGACTTTTCTTTCTTTTAAAAACGTTGAAGTAATCAGGGAGGGTGTGAGGGGGGGTCTTTAAATATTCCTCTTTGAACAATCTCTACAGATTATTCAGTCCTGGATTATTCATGTTCTCTTCTCAGCGTACAGCTTATTATATTTCTAATTGAATTTAGTTCTCTGGGCTGAGATGGTTTTGGACAAAAGCTATTTTGGTTTGTGGTTGATCATTTCCGTGTTGATTTGGAGATTTGTTTTGGATTATTACCCAGCTGAACACAAAACTAGACATGATCTATTCTCAGTTTTCTAGTGTCTTCAATACTTTTGTTTCAAATATCTAAGAATCTTGAAACGTTATGCCATGTAACAAGATCCCGAGGGTTCTTCAAGGAGAAAGATGTCCCACAACATCACAGATCCTCTACCCTACTCAGCAGTGGCCATGAGATGCTGTTCTTCATATTCCCTGCTAGTTTCACACCAAACCTGAAGTGTTTGTTGTTCATGAAATCATTGTTAGTTTATCTGATCTCATCAAATCACGTGGTTCCATTTAAACTCCCAGTGGAGTTAAGCAACCTCCATGTGTTTACATTTGTGATGGTAGGACAGGAAACCTTCTTTTTTAGCAAGCATTTCTCATGCCAACAGCATGGCATGTAGATAGCAGCCAGTAAGCTTTGGTTATATGTATCTACATCCATCCTTATCAGCAGTGTCAGAAAATGTGTGCATTTACACCCATTTTGATCCTACTCACCGGAACAGGCCCCCAAACCCAATACATATACATCTTTAAGCTAAAATCCATTCCAAGTCTCCCTCCCTCAATAGGGTTTATTTATTTATTTTCTTTCTTTTTTTTTGGAGGTTAAATCAGTTATCTGAGTAGTTGAAAAGAAATCCTACGGCATATGAAGAGGTTAAAGATTAAAATGTGTCTGTGTGGGAGTGTGGAAAAGTGGCTTAATAACGCTGCAAGGCCGTTCATCTGACTTTGAATGGGGAAAAGAGAAAACGGCTGGAGGGCTAGGGAAAAAAGGGGGGGTGTGTGGAGTAATGGTAAGGCTGCCGGAGCTGTAAGGAAAGCAGAGCAGTTATCAGAGGAGACAGTCACCATCACACCCAAAAGCTGGGGAGGCTATCCAGGATTACGCCGGCTTCAGCAGACTAAAATGTTTCCAGACAAAATTTCATGCACGATTAAACTGGTCACTGCTGTGTTACACTATAGTGTGATGGTCAGATCTAAGTGGTTAAAGGGGAACATTTAGGGTTTTTTCCATAAGTAAAGTACCTCTGTTAAGCCTGTATCCTCAACATCACACTTTGTCACTTCTGACCGAGATAGCTGTGTTGAATTAACATGCACCTTGACGTTGGTCAGTATGAGAGTCTTTTTTTTTTTAGAAAAACTTAACTTAAATATCAAAGTATAAGGAACATTAAAGAATAGTATCTCACTGACATGATTTAATAGGTTTAATGTATTAAAAGGCTTCCCTTACTCCAACTGCAGCTAAAATTATATGCTAATTATTACAGCCATAGTTGTTTTATCTGCACTGTTTTTTTCTTTTTATCTTGATGATGAACAAAGCAGCTGGCTAGGGCCCTTGACTAGACAAAAAGTGTCTTTTCTCTTCTATTTTTTTTTTCCGTGTTTTGTTTTTTTTTTGTACCAGTGATACATCATCTGTGGTATGTGTGGGAAACAAAGCTATGGATTATTCATAAATAAACAGCTCTTATGTGAATTAGTGAACTCAGACTTTAAAGACTTTTAAAGCTTTCTGATAAAAATGTTTTTATATATCAATCACCTAAAAAGCAGAAGTAAGTTGAAAATTTAAACATCGGATAACTTGACGGTTCCAATTGTAGGAATCCTAACTGTACAGTGTAATAAGGGCTGTGTTTTGTGCAAAAAGCATAAACATGTTTAAACGTTAGTAGCTGGAAAATACCCAGATAATTATGCTAAAGCCCTTATGGCTTTCTCTATTGAATGGCTATAGGCTGATATTAACAGTTGTATTCATTTGGGTTTCTGCTAAGCAAAACCATCCTGCAGTCATAGTTTACCAAATGTTGTTGGATAGCTTTCCTTTAGCAGGAGTAATGAGTAGCTCTGGTTATAGCTTCCAAACCATGACTTTACAGGTTTTCCATACCAGAAATGTTTCAAAATTATTAAATTTCTTTGAATATAGGCAAAGTAAAAGAGTGCCAGACTCTTGTTGTCTAGGAATGCTCAGTTTGTCTTTCTTGTAGGCGAGCCAAAAGATGTAGTTTCTTTTTTTTCCCCTTACCAAGATAACCAGCAGTACATTGCAAAAGACATCTTTATTGTTTGCAAGAAACTGTCGTTTTTTTTCCAGCTGGCTGACTGACAATTTGTAGCTTTTTTTTTGTTTCTCTTGTGACATAAAAGTAAAATAATCTTCTTTTGACCAACAGACCAGCAATTAACAACGGTTGGTAAGGGAGAAAAGAAATGTAACTGTTTTCGTCAATCCAGCTGTTTACCTTCTACTAACTATCATAACGACATGAAAGACTTTATCGGTTATGAAACCTTAATGGTTTTAAACCGTTGTCATGAGTAACCAGTTTTATGCCATGTGTAAAAACACTTCCATCTCGACGTCGATTACGTTTTTATAAATGGCTATTTTCTTTGTTTCACAGAGGTGTTGCAGGATTTTTATTTTTCACTTGTGTTATCTAGATGTTTTTAAGAGATTTTATGTAGAAGTCCCCTTGCGCTCGTGTATCTTAAAATGTTACCAGAACAACCAGAAATTAACAAGGAAGTTACAGAGAACCTATTAAGTTTCTGTTGCAGATCTTCTGCACACCAAAACGGCTCTTTAAGTATTAAGTGAAACGCTGTCCAAAACAAAGGCCTGCCCATTTCGAATCGGAACAATTTGTTTATTTTTGAGCCAAACTCAGTAAAGATCTCTTTTGTTGTCTGTACAGCTATCTGTACATATGCACAGCGTCTGTGTGTGGCCAGCAGCTGTGTGTGGCCATCATCTGTCACTGTGGGAAGTATCTGTTAAAGGAGATCAGAGACAATTTGTGACAGCAAAGGTTTGGATGTCGCTGTCGATTTGCGAGAATAAAAGTGATGCACATAAAGAATCTCTCCAGATTTTTCTCAGTAGATAATAAAAATATCTGATCATCCTTCAATAACAATCTATATTTTGTTAATTGTCTTGTTTTTTTAGAATTTGATTTGGGAACATTGAAGAGCTTTCTATGGCAAGGGGAACGAACAAAGAGAAAAAATGAGCCAATCAATCATTTTACAGTGAGTTTTGTCTTTGCAGGACGGTCAGGAGAAAAAAGAGGCAGAGTTAGAGACTGAGTCAGCCTGTTAGAGCTGTAGCCAGTTAGTCACTCAGACGGAAAGACTTATCACTAAGAGAACAGGACATGAAAGCACTCCAAGGCCCAAATGAAAGCGAGGAGGGAAGCTTTGTTCAACACATTAGATTGCCACTCAAGTCTGTCTCAAGTTTCAAGCAAATTAGATTACATTATTAGGACTAATTAAGTCCAAAGTGTTAGAGGCACTCACACTCTCTAGCAAATCTCACACACACACACTCTCGCTATAAGGAAATGTTATAATTTAACCGCATGTGAGCTTCAATGCACACTGCCAAATACAGCCTGCAGAGCATGTGAAGAAAGTAGGGAGGTGCACTAAAGTGCTCAAATTTTGCACGCTAATAATGCACAAAATGCTTGTGTAGCATGCAAGGCATATGCTTAACCTCTCTCCTCTTCACCTGGTTGTGTTTTATAACATCCTGTCTGGCCTCTTTGTCTGTCAGCCTGCTTGCCTAAACTGCAAACATGCTGCAAGGCCAGCAGATTCAACCCCAAAAGGTGCAAACGCACTCGTACAAACACGACAACACACAAACATGTGCATGCCTCTTTTTTATAATACACACAGTAGATGAAAAATGGCCCTCCTCTACCCCCTTTTAATTTATTCCCATACCGAGATTCTTCTGCTGATGCATGCACATCATGAGTGTGTATGTCTGTAGAATATATCTATAAGTACCAGTATGTTTGTTTGTTGGATTTATTGTGGTTTATGTGATATTTGGATTGGATGTGTGCATGAGTGACGAGTGTCATCACACAGGCGAAAGGTTGGCTGAGAAGCGTTGGCATACTGAGACGACGCTGGCCCTGCTTTGAACTCCTCTCAGGAGGCCTGTCGAACCCCCCCCCCCATGCCCGTTGCCACCTCAGAGCACTTTAAGTCATGGGGGCGAAGTCACATCATAGAAATCCTTCCCTCCTTCCGTTTCTGTGTCTTTCACCACACAGTGAATATTTCATGAGATATGAGCAACAGAGACATCCTCCAACATCTCTCTCCGTTTTGCTCTCTGTCCACCTGTGATCTCAATTGTGTCACTTTTTGCAGCACCGGTTTGCTTTACTTCGACTGAACTAAAGTAACACTGGATTTACTATCAAAGGCCAAAAACAAAGATAAACGATGCTTAAGAACGGTCACACTCGCATGTAGGAAAATTTCTGCGGGTGTGAAAATGTACAAACCAACATTTTAACATGATAAGATCAGCTTTTTTAATCTTGAGCTAATGGGCAAGGAGGGATCTTTTTTTTTCACCTTTGTGAGTCACTGTGGCTTCTGGATAAAAACCTGTGGTGCAACCCCATCAAAATGTCTCAAAAGATGTAGCAACTGCTGCACTCAAATGTACTCATGTCAAATAAATCTGAAAACCGACACTGACATTCAGCGACATTCCGGTTTGCACGCCTCTTCACTTGTGCGGACTTGAAGGTGTCCCTTTCCCCTCCTCTTCTTCACCCTCCCTCCTTTTTTATTTTTTCCTTTTTTTTATTTTGCCCAACCACCCAATGCTCCTTTAATCACCTGGCTTGCTCTCATTTCCATATTAAATAGGCTTTAATCATGAAAAGCAATCAGGCTTTTGCATATTCATACCTTCCCCTGTTCGCCGGCTTCCCCGTCTCGCTCTAGTGCCAAGCAGCCAGTAATCAGTAGGCAGGCGGCGTAATGCCACAGCCCCGGCCCCATCGCATGAAAACACACACACGGCGTGAGTTCAGAAATAACTTCACATGCTACTTACGTATTATCTCTACTCCGAGAGAGTGAGAGATAGAGGAAAAGGGAGATAAAAAAAGAGAGATGGCGAGACTGATCCCTGATTTGAGCTGCGAATATTTGTACAGAGGCTCAAGGAAAAGTCGATTTGCATAATGACTTTGTAGTTTTGCATTAATCACATTTGCATATGAAAATGCGTTAATTACTCCTGATGATTTTTTTTTAAAACTTGCTTCATTTGATGTCCAAGCTCTGGGGTTGTGATTAAGGGTCACATGGTGGGAAGACGTGTATGGAGTATGCACTTAGTGTGGTTGTTTGTGTGTTTTTACATGAGTGATCTGAATGCTTGCCAGGGAATTTAGTTCGAGTCCACTCACAGGCATGTGTGTCTTGATTCATTTTTCTTTAATGCTCGTGTTTTTTTTGGCTTCTGCAACTTGCAGATTTGCCCTTATTTCACTTTTTCAGGGGGGAGGGGTGTGACATACACCTTCTGCATGTATTTTTTCATCAGCCCATTTCTAAGTAACATGCACAAACCCAGGTTTAGTTTACTGGTAAGTGAAACGTAAGAAGAAAAAAACAGTGCAAATCTGAATAATCATTCAAGTTTCAGTTATTTTCTGAGGGCGGGTGTAGAATTGATTGGTGATTTAGCACCGCACATCTCATATCTGCACACCTACTTACAGGTAGTTGCAGGATGCACATAAAATGATTTTGCGGTTTGTAAGCTTCATCTGAAATTTCCCAACAATTTAGTGAAAGTGAAAGGAACATCTTCCAAAGTTTGCACATGTGCAATAAAAGTGACCTCTACACATTAAAGTCCAGATGAAAACTGTGGTAAAATATTAAACCTTTTTACCACATTTTTTTCCTTTTATGTTTTTTGCTTTTACACACATCTGTGTAAGGACCTGTATGCATGTTCATGTAAAATTACAGTATACGTGTCCCTGCCTGCGTATGGGCCCCTAGCCTTGTTGGCCCATAATAGGCCGTCTCAGACGGGACCACCCCAGGGGCTGTCTGACTCTGCTTGTGTCTGTCTGCGCTATAGCAGTAGGGTCAACTAGGCCTGCAAGGGGGCTCTAAAGTGGCACAGCTGCATTGACACACTCACACACACATATATAAAGGTGTATTTCCGTGCGCATTCAGGGACATAGAATGTGCATGTGCATCGATACACACAGTGATAAGAAGCACACAAACAGAAAACATATGCCTGTACAAGAATGCATACAATGGCTCTCATCTGCCATTAAGGCCTGCATCTCCCACTAAACACGCACACACACACACACACACACACATGCACATCCACTCTCAGCTTAAAGGCTCCCACATGAAGGCATCAAACACTCCACAGCCAGCTTTATGGCACTCATATGGCAGCAGATTTGATATTTTCCTACCACAGCGGGGGAATAAAACTCGCCACTAATTTGGACTGCGAGCGCCACCGCTAACTTTCAGCATGTGCTGACTGACTGTGTCTTCCAGATGTGCGGACTCTTTGCTCCTTAACAGCCTTTTACTGAAGAGGCATTAAAGAATAAAAAGAAAAAACCCGCACACCATCCCTGCTACGCATGGCGAGAGATGATGACATTCCGGTACTTTGGCGCAAACGTAGGCCTCCACTTTTTTGCGTGGAGCTCCCACTGCTGCCGCTTGTCAGTCACCTTGTGTCAGTGGGAATCTTTGAACAGGTTTATGTTAGGTGTGTAAATAGCTATAATCAAGGTATTTGGCTCCGGACTGTAGTTACAGTATTTAAGCTGCCTGCTTTCTTGCTCTGTCTAGTAGATGTGCTGAGTAATGGAGTGTTTTTTTTTTTCTTAAAAAGAACATACAGTCCATGTAGTGAAAGCATGCCTTCCAGTTAACAACCTGAAAGGAGAACCTGCTCAGCCACATGTCTGACTTGGTCTACTTTTCTTAACCGTTCAAAGACGTGTACAATTTATTAAACATCATAATGATTAGTAGATACTTTCTGTTACTTTGCTATCTTACAGCCAGTATTTGTATCATGATGTAGCATAGAGATCGTGGTGCTTTTAAATCATCTAAAGAAAGAAGGGATCCTACTTGCAACACTGCTGCTCCCCCCCTTTTTATCTATGTAGTGCTTTGACTTGGGTGGGATTGTCAGAGGAGGGATGACAACATCATTTAATTGAGCGAGCGTTTTCACAACAAAAGTTATTGAAAGCCTTTCATGTTACATTTACAGTATCTTCCCCCCATTTATCCTCTTGTTGGTCTCCAGAAAAAAGTACACTGAAATTGAGCAATAAATAGACAACAGTAATTTGAAGCTTGCTATTCATTTGGCCCATAGGTGAACTATGGCCCCCTTACCAGTAGGGGGCCTCAAAGAGGGCTCTAGTTCTCCAGTATTAATTATATCAGCAGGTGGTTTTAATTGATCACCTTTGCATTTTCTTTACCATTTTGTTATTCAACTTTTTAAATGAGAATTTGAGCTGTGTTTCGCACTGACCATGCAATGTCTCGCATCCTTCAGAAGGAAATTTTGCTCCTACAAAGGGGAAATATTGATAAAGAGGTAAATTAACCTGAAGATATCTCAGAATGGTTTTACAAGATTTTTTTATTTCAAGTTTACTGAGAATAAAGCAGCTTTTAAATCACTCTGTCCTTTTTAAAATGGAGACATTTTTTCTTTTGTGGTCTTATTTCACCTTTAACACACCCCTGTCCATCTTGGTGCCCTTCTCAACCCCAGCACACGACATGACAGGATCTAAAATCATGTTTTTGATACAAACTCTGTCACACACACAGCTCTCACATATTGTGGAAATTGAATGAAGGGGAAAAATAAGATGTTTTGGCTTGAAAGGCAGGACTACTATCTTTTTATTTTTATGCTAACACTTTTTTGTGTCTGTTACAGAGTTTCTAAATTCAGCTTGCCCATTTTTTTTCCCACCCTGTCCATCAAAAGCTTGAAGATACAGAAGAAATTAAAATTTAAACCTTTCCTTTACTGATTTTTGTATTTTATTTTTTAAAACCGTTGTGGCGCCCGCAGGCAAATGACAGAAACATCCTATCTGGGTTGCTTTTTGAATGTCAGAGGGCCTGCACTGTCATGTCCATAGATGGCACTACACAAACATAGGGATGGAGGTTAAGTGCTGAAGGTTAAAGGGCTGCACCCTCCCTCTATGTGTAATTCATAACTTTTTCCAAACCCTCTTTTTCATGCTGGTGTTTCCCTGAGCAGACCAGAGTGAGCCAGAAATGAAGTAAAGAGCGAGATGTTATCAGAGTGATTGGTGCCAGCAAAGCTTGTCTGGGCCTGTGGTCTGGCTGGGGCAGCACTGGCCCGTACCAGCGCCTGCATATGTGCAAGCGCAAGTGTGTTTATGTGTGTGTCCTGGAGGGCCCTGGATAGATGAAAGCTTGCTTTAACCATAAGCTATGCAGGAGCCATGCCAGGAGCAGGAAATGTATCAGCATGATAACAGACGGAAAGAAAGAGAAAGAAGGGGGAAGAAAAAGAAATAAAAGAGTGGGTAAAGGGAGGGAGAGACAGAGGGAGAGGCCACAGGGGAGGGCCCGTGGCCAAATTCAGCCACATTGTGTCACTTCATAAATATGTGTTGAGTGAAGAATCAATGTTCATGCTTGCATTTGAGTGTGTGTGTCTGTGTGTAGCAAAACAAGGTAGTGTGTTGGAGAGCAGACAGGAGACTGTTTGACACACCTGGGTATGTTTCAGGACACAAACTGGAGAAGGAACAGAATTCCCCTGTAGACATGACCGTTGCAATGTGAATAATTTCGGGCTGCTGCCATTAAGTAGATCATAGCAAGACCTCATAAACATAAGCAGTAAAAAGAGCAAGAAAATTAAAAACTCGAGGAGACTCACCCATAACTCATCTGACTTTTTCTCATGATAATTCAGATTTGATGTTGTGTTGGGTTTTGCAACATAAAGTCGGTGAAATTTTTATGTTTATGTCTGAGCGTTTCGGAGACACTTTCATCTGTAGCAATGTTAGAAATGAGGAAATAATGCAGTTGATAACAAAGCTAACACAATTTTCTCCTTTTATGTGTGCATG
Source organism: Jordanella pulchra (assembly GCA_034780135.1). NCBI lineage: Eukaryota > Metazoa > Chordata > Actinopteri > Cyprinodontiformes > Cyprinodontidae > Jordanella > Jordanella pulchra. The sequence goes on from JAUZNJ010099457.1 coordinate 20,557, forward strand.
TTGTACAATTAAGTTTAGTTGTAAAGATCTGCAGCATTTCTTTCAATGGGCAGCATGTTTTTTTTTTTGTTTTTGTTTTTTTGCTCCTAGTAGTTCTACAGAATTTTGTGAGTTTGGCACAAAATGTAATTTTCCTATTTAGTTTCTTGGATGTGATATCGTTGGGGAGACACTGATCAGACTTTTTCTGGCTTACCAACTGATTTTGAATAATTGTTTGTGACAGCTGTTTCTGTTGATTTTAACACTTAAAAAAATTAATTGTTTGAGGTTTTATATATAAAGGTACTACTTTATAATCCAGGAAAGTGTTCATCAAAGTGCATCTTGTTGACCTGTGTAGTAAAAGACAAGGAACTGTGGAAGTTCTTAATTTGAAAGAATTCAATGATTTATGAAGCAAATTCACATAATATATGTCTATATATAAGCACACATCCACTTTGGAGAAATTCAACAGCACAGCTTAGTTGGTTATTTAATCAATAGGTAAAAGAAAAATATGTGAAAAGAGGATTTAGCTCCTAGTTTGCAACTGGAGTTTAGTTAACACTAATTAGAACACTTGCAAATTAGTGTCTAATGCAATACTCCTTGTACTCACTCCAGAGAATCTGACTAGCGAGAGTGAGAAAAGACCATGGCAGTGATATACTGTTGAAACAGATTGTTCAAATTTCAAGCGATGAAATTTGTGTAACAATTTGTATTCATTTAATTTGGATGAATGTAAACCCAGAGTCAATGCAAGATTGCTTGGGATCCCAAACAGTTCGATCTGGGCTCCCAATTCCACATTATAGTTTTTTCCTGAAATACACAGTAGCCAATATATCTGAAATCTATA
>JAUZNJ010099468.1:0-21401 GCA_034780135.1 Jordanella pulchra
TATATAATTTAGTGCGGTTTTTTGCTCACAAACTTGATTTTTGGTCATCATTGCCCAAGGACAACAGGAGGGTTAATGGTTTTGTTACTACACCGAGCATCTGTAGAACTAGTCATTGCCTTCTCTAACACAGATAAACATATTTAGAACAACATATTTATAGAGTGGTTCTATGTTATTTTTGTATGTCCTCAATTGTCCTCTTGAACCCAATCAGCCTTGGCAGAAGGCTGTTCACTCTAAGTCCGGTTCTGCTGGAGGTTTAATCCTGTTAAAAGGGAGTTTTTCTCTTCACTGTCACTGCATGCATGGTTAGTATAAAGGATTGCTAAAAAGTTAACAACACAATTCAAATGAATGTCAACTGTCACTGCATGCTCATTCAAGAGGAGTGAATTCTGTTAAGGCAATGGTTTGTACCAGTTTGCTGGGAGTCTTTAGAAAGTATTTTACTGCCACCTCTACAGTATATGATTTGATTGAATGTGACTGAGCTGACCCTGTAAAATCCATTGAGATTAGATACTTCGCAAAATTACGCTATACTAAATTTAAATTTAGCCAGTTGATTTTTATGTGGATGGCAAAGTTTATGTCTGTTGAAATGGTAAAGGGTCAAAGAAATGGGAGCTTTATTATACTGGAGCTTTATTATAGATAAAAAATTAAATCTTGGCATATCCTCTTTCAGATTTTTTTAATGTAATTTACAGACGCATTTAAGTGTTAGCCATAGCTATGTGCTTCTAATGAAACATATTTTTAAATAAAAAGGATGCCAAACTATGATATTCTTTTCAGGATCCATTGAGGTGATGGAGCATCAGATGTCTGTAATCATTTTTCTGCTGCAGACCACAGCTTTCCTCTTTCTCGTGATCGGGCTGATTGTTTTCATGAAATGCAACGGTACTGCTAAATCACCTGGCTATTTAATCTGAGCTTGAGCATTTTTTTGGTCATTTGATAAAAATATGTATAGTTTTTTGTTGTTTGTTTTGTTATTACTGTACAAAACACAGCTTAGATCTGGTAAGGAATTGGTCTTAAATTAAACACTATTTTAAAAATGAATGTCATGCTTGTTCTAGAAACATTTATTCAAATTAATTAATTACAATTCTGATAGCAATATTAAGCCAATATTTACTCTTAAATCCAAAGAAATTTTCTTATGCAATTTGCAACAAATTAAGGAAGTTAAATTTTCTGTGTTTTTTTATCAAGCATGACAAAAAACAAAAACAAAGTAAGTCAACTTTTTCGTAAGATAAGCAGGTAAGGGAGACACTTTATCAAGGAATGAAACAATTTATATTGAAAATAGGAAAACAAACAACTACAGTTTCTTCTTTAAAGTGCATAATATCTAATTATTTTATTTTAAAGGTAAAAATACTCATTCCATTGGCAGATAATATTATTTACCTACTCAAATTAGGGGAAAATACACTTATTTGAAGATTAGTTATTCATTTTTAGATCGTTTTGCTGTGAATTCTGACATCTCTATATTTCAGGTAGAGATGCTGCAAACCAACCAGACCACGACACGTGCACTTCTGCTCGGTACAAGTCGACAGGTATTCTCTATTGCATGATTGCTTTTCAACCATCTGTGTTTTAGCCTCTGGGACAAACACACATTGACTTTGGTGTATTACTCTGTTGAATTAAACACAACAGTTCACACATATTTTAAGATAGATTTATTTCAAACATCAAGAGGAGTAATTTTACACTGTCAGTTAAAAACCACACAGTAAAACCACAGGTTATAATAAGGGCCCTCTCACTTTGCTTACTTAAACACAAACACTTTATAGAAAGAGACACATATAAAAAAGACTACTGTTGTATTTGAAAGAATTGGACGTTGGCTTTGCATAATTACCACATTAAATACATAGAGCTACACTAGGTTTCATAACATCTATTTTTTAATAAAAATATTTCTAAACAAACTCTGACTAAATTATGAGTCAAAAACACCGACTTGGAATTCCCAGTGTACTTTTAAATGACAAATGCTTTTTTCTTTTTTCTCAACAGAGCGTAAAATTCATACAGTTTCCATTGGACAATATTCATCAGAACCGGAACCAATATGTTCTGAATTCAGTATTTAATATTTTTATTGTTCCTATGGTTATACATGTGTACTTGGTAGAGTTACAGAGTTACATCCATCCATCCATTTTTTCACGTACAACCATGCGCGCACACACTCACACCCAGGGACAATGGAGAGACGCCAATTAACCTAACAGTCATATTTTTGGACTGTGGGAGGAAGCTGGAGTACCCGGGGAGAACCCATGTATGCACGGGGAGAACATGGAAACTCCATGCAGAAAGACCCCAGGACAGAACTGATCCCAAAACCTTCTTCCTGCAAGGCAACAGCGCTAACCACTGATCCACAGTACAGCAGTTGCGTACACTCAACTTGATTTTCTATGATCCTAAAAAATGATGACAGTAATTTCTGAATCTTGATGTTTTGCACGTATTAAATATAACATAATACAATGCATGGTATGTGTTTTATCTTTTACTGTATGTTTAAGGATTTTTCTGTTGTTTTTTTTCAATAAGGCCTCTAATATAAAAGCAAAATGCTTGGCTTGAAGCTTTTTATAAGGAAACTGTTTCAAACTATTTTACCCATTCAAACATAGAGTATAGAAATAAATCTTGTACATTGAGCTATGGAAACAGGTTATAGAATAAGTCTCCAAACTTGATATTAATCTCCTATTAACAATTTCAAGAAAAACTCTGCCAAAACAAGTATAAGGTGCATTAGAAAAGTGGTCCCAGTAAACTGGGTCAGACCTCATCCTAATTCCAAGAGAAAGACTGAAATTTATGACGATTTTTACCTTGAAATAATACCACACTAAGCTGACCATCTCCACTATCAGATTTTACCGTAGCATCCTGATATGCTCTATCATATTGTTTCCAAGACAAGATCCCACTGTAATCAAATCAGTTACACCAATGCAAGCAATGTTGGTCAGTGAGGCAGACACCCTGTCTGCTTTTAAGGTTAGACTTAAAACTTTCCTCTTTGATAAAGCTTATAGTTAAAACAGTGTGATGTTTGCTTAGTCGCTGGGTGAGTAGAGAGGTAGGTGGAGCTAGAGCGCTAACAGCCCGATCCGGCAGGGCAGATTTTCAGTCCAGAACAGGATGTTTCTCCTTAGCTCTACCTTGGTCCTATTGTGGCTCTACTTCTCTCAGACCTCATCTAGAATAGTTAGTTTATCCTGAGCTATTTCTGAATTTGCGTTGCTGTGTGTTTGGGCTGCTAGATCACATAAGCATCACTCCTCATTCTGCCTCACTTTCTGCTGTATTTGTCAAGTTCCACTCATAATGGTTTCCTTGTCTTCTTTTTCTCATTATAGTAGCTTCATCTGGTTTGTTTCTGTTCGGCTGTGACTTTATTCTGGATGGAAATATAAGCTGTGCTACTAGCACCAACACCTTAGGTTAGAGATGTTGGAGCATGTCCTATTTTTCAGAGTTCATGTTTCTCTTACTGTGACTAACTAACTGGATGTGCTCTTCCATCCTCTGACATGGGAGCTGGCTTGGAGCTCGTCTGCCTGGCTGTGTCTTTCCTGGACGGGGCCGCCTGTGGAGATGACAGTTAATTTTATATCTCTACTTCTAGTTCTGTATGTCTGCTTCTGTATCCTTGAACCCCAGTTGGTTTCTTCCTGTTGAGGGAGTTTTCCTCTACACTGTCACTACATGCTTGCTTGGTGTGAGGGATTGCTGTCGAGTAAATAAGTCAATGCAATCTGCTGGTTTTCCTTAGATAGAAAACTTTTAACCAATCTGTGTGATTTGATTGAATTGTCTCTGTAAAGTACCTTGAGATGACATATGTTGTGAATTCTTGCTACAGAAATAAAATGAATTGAAGCTACCTCTTCCTCACAACGTCAAGCCAGTTTCTTACTTGTATTTTCAGTTGAGTGTCAAGGGGGTTAGAGTTCAAGTTTCAAAGGGGAGGAAGGGTACTGTTTGTGTGTGTGTGTCACTGTGAGACAGGTGTGTGTGCTTGTTCACCTTTTAACTATGTAAACCTTTAATGTGATGCTTCTTTTTAAACTGTTTTTACATTGTAAAGCACTTTGCTTTGCTGCATGCAGAAAAAGCGCTTTATAAATGTCATGATCTGTAGTTTCTGTGTTCCTTTTGTGAGCTTTCTGTTGTCTCTGTGCTCTCCGTGTCGTCCTGTCCTCCCTTGATTACCCTCAGGTGTGTCTCGTTTCCCTGATTTCCTCCCTGTGTATTTAAACACACCTGTGTCTTCTGTTCTTCGTCGGGTCCTTGTCTAAGATGTCTGAGTTGTCTGTGGCCGTCTGAGTTTGTCTGAGCCTGTCTGCCTCTCATATGTCCAGCGCTACCGGTGTTAAACCCTGGAATCTGTTTAGCCGTGCTGCCTGGCCTGAGGCCTTTTCAGTTTGTTGTACATGTTTTTGGATTATTCTCATTAAAAAGCATAATTTTTTTTGCACCGTATCCTGGTTCCAGCCTCTGCCTCACCACCTCCACCACAACTGCTTCCTGACAATAAATAAAGTTTGATTTGATTTCATTTGAACTGAATTGAAATGATTGAAAAAAGTTACAGGAGAAATGGTTTAGCATTAAAAAGGTAGCATCATCCCATATCAAGTGTTGAATGCAAAAAAAGCTTAAATTCAATTTTCAATCCAATTTGTGTATATAGCGCCAATTCGCAACATGTCATCTCAAGGCATAACAGAAACGAACAAAAAACTCTTAAGTTTATATTCTTAATCCTGAAGTAAAGGTGCCAATGTCTTATCAAAAATTAAATTAGGCATAGTGACAGCTGCAATACTGCTAAGACTGGAACAAACGATATGTTTTTTTTTCTCCTTTACATGGGCCCCAAAGGCTTTTATTAAGAACTGATAACTAAAGCCATACCTTATCTCTCCTATTGTAAGATCTTAAGTGAAGATTAAATAAGGCATTGATCAGAAATTTCTATCAAAACATGTTTTTGTCTCATAGGAAAACATTTCTAATACATCTAAGATAATAAATCTATATAGTATCAAAAGTACTGATATGATTTCAAACCATTTTACCCTCTTAACCTTGCAAGTTGTTCAACAATGGTCAATGCAGGTTCATGAGATGTTTCCACTGTGACTAAAACCCAGTTGTTAGCAGGTTTAAGCGGGTTATTTGGCCAGTGGGAAATGGATATAAGGAGAAGTTTAACGATTTATTCCAACCAAAGAACAGCTAAGTCTGGGAAATGGAACAGGAAGCCATGGGCGTGTATGATAGAAAACAACAGGAGATTGAAAACCAAGGAGGAGGGGTCGTGAACGCTTAGAAGTAGTGATGGGTCCAGCAACACCGATGCTTGGGTGCATGTGTGGAGCTCATAGCGCTAAACGAGTGTCAGTGTGCGCTATGAGCTCCAACAACGTCACGTGACTGACACAGAACCTCATTCAAATTCCGTCTGCAGTGCCAAACTGTTTTTATAAGGAAGTGTATGGGTCAACAAGATGCATCTGCTAAAAGTACCTCAGCTTTATGGTTCATTTAAAGTCCTTAAGACTTATGGAGCAGCCACAAGCAAAAAGGAAGTTTTCTGCCGTATGCGACCATTTTGATGTCATGTCGGAAAATACGGTCTTTTTTGTTTTCATTTCCTTATTGTGTCCTTCTGTATCTCACAGTTTCTATTTGGTTTTACTGGATATAAATTGTTTTCAAATTCACTTTGTATGATTTTCTGCAGGTTAAATGTCCCATTTGTTCAACAGAACTTTCTTATTTGAATATAAGCACCTCATCATCATAGGGCCAAACATGAAGATGAGTCCTAGATTCACCCAGAATAAAATCAGGTATACAGACATTCTACAACTTACTCACAGTCGCTTTCTTGATACTTAATTCCTATTAATTTATCCTTTATCTCATTTTTACCATGCCCAGGAAGCAGGTGCTGGATGAGGGTCTCCTAAATTTTATCCTGAAGGACTGCCAGTCCCTCAGTATTGTGTATTTTGAATATGAATGTGTAAAAATCAAAGAAAACCCAAAGAACATAAGCATTTGCATGTTCACTTAAACTTTAGCATTATCATACATATACACATTATTTAAAGATTCCCTTTAAGGATTTTAAATGTCCAGCAGGTGTCAGTATTCAGTGATGTAGTATCGAGACAGTATACAGTTTTGCTATGGCTTGAAATAATACATGATGCCTCATCTACTTATCAGTACCTAGAAGTAGATGTCAGTGCAGGGTCAACAGGTAAGACGCATAAGAGAATACCGTTGGTAGTGTAGCACTACTTAATAAATCAAAGGACTAGATAGCATCTGAGATCAGAAGACTAGTTTCATCTACTGGAGCTGTTGTCAGTAATCAATAAAAACAATACAAAAGAATAACTGCTTTCAATACTATGTATTTTAAAGAAAAAAAATCAAGTGAACAGAACAAGACACAGACATACATAGAAACCAAAAAGAAAAAGTACAATATATATACACAGTACTGCAGTAGATCTATGTGCACAAAGAGTCCAAACTCTTCTCGCTGGTCAGCACATTGTCTGACTGACATACATTTAAAAGTCCTTGGTTTGATTTTTCAGTCACTTAAGGTGAAAATATCCAAGCCAATTTTGCTTCCAGAGAAGAATAATAGATTGTGTGTCCGTGAGATGCAGGAGGAAATGTTACAGTGCATCAGCTCCTACCAAACCAGTATGGAGTGAATCTCAGGTTCTCCTGGCTCCAGCCAGTTGTCAAAAGCTCGCCATCCTTTAAACCTAAAAACGGGTCACCAGGGCTGTACTAAAATAAACAGGACCAGTAAATTACCAGCCTGCTTGTTAACTAGACTTTTTTTTCAGTTATCACATACAGAAATAAATGCAATCTTATCCATTATCTAATCTTTCAGACAAAATAAAGATTTATCTCATTATTTTAAACACATATATTGAATTTAAGAAGTTACAAATGATGATCAAACAATTAGCTTTGGCTACTACCACAAACATGTCAAACAAAAAATATTTGTGTTCACTACTCACCAATTCCATATATAGTTCAGTGCATGACAGCTTCATGGCTCCAAGCTCACTGGGCATCCAGATCTACACGATTTTGTATATTATGAGTTTAAAAAGTGCATAATAACTAGTGATGTTATGTGATGGGCCGAGGCTTCGAGGCGTGTGTCGAGTAATGGACGGGGCGTTTCCGTAAAGCGTGTATTGAAGCTTGTTTTATTTAGGGGAGGAGCCGAAAACGATGACGTCCGAAGCCTCGCTGCCCGGCTGTACCTCGTGACTATTTTGGGAAGTGGTTCAGATTGCTCGCTTGGTCCAAGTGGCCAATTTGTATTGGTTTGCCCTTTTACCAATATAGTTTGCTTAAAAACGTTATCAAATTAGATTGGTTGTTTTAAAAATTATTGGTTGGACACATAACTTCCATCCAAATTAAAACAAAAAAAACTATGGATTGTTTTGAATAAAACCGACTAACACCTTTTATTTTACTCATCATTGCACAAGTGGCACAAACTTTTAGGGTCTGCTTGAATTTATGTAACTAAAAGAACAGAAAACAGCGTACCTTAAAAGATTGATCTATTCTAATATAATTTCCACACACAAAATGTAAAAAAATATATTATACACATTCATGAACAGTTTCAAAGGGACTTAAGAAAAAAACAATTGGAAAATCATAGATTATAATGCTAAGTGTAGTTATGAACTGTGCCAGTAGGTGGTGGCCAGTAGGGTTAGGACTACCAGGAAACCTACGTTAGAAGAATCAGAAGTCATCAACATCGGACCTGGTCAAACTGAGGGCAAAGCACAAACTATTAAAGTCCTGTAGCCTTCCAATTTAAGCCTGTTTAGGGTTGCCTTGAGCCAGTTGACTGAGAATTTACACATGCAAAGCAACTATAAGGTTATGACCAAACACATGAGGCATGACAAAACATATAGGCAAATCCCACCTCCCGGAATGAAAAAAAATATATACATTATTTGTGACATACTGTATGAGACCAATGTTAATATCCTCACTCTCATGTCTTTTGAGTTATAAAACAAATAATTCCGTCCATTTGAAGAAGCATATAGAAATGTGTATAACTTGAGGACATTTAATTATATGATTCATCTTGCCATTTTATTATTTGAATTATACAAAAGGAAAATGAAAGCACTGATCCATACTTTCAATATTAGAAAGGGTAACAGACATCTAGCCCCATAGATGTCTCGGTCTAGAACAAAATAGTTAAGCAAGTTACCTCTGAGCAGGTTTTTTTAAAAAGAATGAAAGAGAGCACTTAGAGTTTGTTACAGTCAAAACTGGGCATTTAGCCATGTCTAAGCGAGAAAACAGGACTAAGCACTGAAAAACAACTTTAGAAGTTATTCATAGCAGCAGCTTAGCAGATTCTTTGATCCAGGATAGTATTAGAGCCAAACAGGGGCCTGGTCAGATGAAGCTTCTATGATAAGAGAAAAGAGAATGTAGAGGCAGAGGTTGACTGTTCACGCTACAATCTTTCGGAGACTGGGTAAAGCTGACACCCCACCAATTAATGCAGAATTAGAGAAAAGTTTTGAAGAATGTGTTTCAAATTTTAATAAAAGCTCATTTCTCCCTGTTGTTCCATTCTAGATCGCCAACATTGGATTCTTTCTTGTCAAAATGACACCCTAGTCACAACCATATTAATAGATTTCCTATGAAAAATTTTTGCCAGCAGAAACTGAATTACAGATAGTAAAAAAACACACTTGTGCTAGGAAGAATTAAGTATTGTTTAGGCCTATCTAATGATGTTCGCACAATTTAAGTGGATGTTTACGTTTAAAGGAATAACACAAATTATGACCAGTAAAAATGGGAATATGAACAGCTGAATTTTTTGGCATTCAAAATTTTACTTTAGATTTGAAAAAGATCACTCTGTTTGAAATGTTCGTTATGAAAAGGAACAGTTCTAATTTAGATAACAGAAATACATATTGAGACAAACTACTAAATATCAAAATGGCCTGTGTGTTGAAGTCATGATAACATTATCAAAAGTAACAATGTCAGAATAATGTAATACTTACACTGTTTAATCTAATGTTTACTTAGACCCTCTCTAAACATGTTAGTTAGCATGAGCATTTACCTATTAATATGTAGTGGATCCACTTTTCACCATGAGTATATACTTCTTAAGTATAGTAGCTCCACGCTGGCCTCACAGTGTGTGAATGTTTAAAATGAATAAATACTGCTGGGTGAACAGAACAAGCTTTTAGAACATGGCAGAGTTTGTTCTGTTTATTCTCACCTGCAGGTAAAAGACAAACTCTGATTCTGTGTCTTCTTTTTAACTTTTAGGTGTTTGAATCTGACAAACAACAAATAACATTATTAAAAGTATTTTATCAATTGAACGTTAGTGGATTAATCTATTCTATTAAGGTGCAATCAGCTGGAATCAACTTCTGTTAAATACCTGTTAAATGAGTGTGCAATGCTGCAAGGAAGGATAAGTATAGGGCTAAACCAGTAACAGCTTGCACTGATTGGGCATTAAAACTTTAGACGCCAAAAAAAAAAATTATTGAAATTTCAAACACTCAAAAGTCAAACACAAGAAATTCAAACAATGAAAATGCAAACACGTTTATTTTAATCATGTCATGACAAGCTGGTACTGTGTAATGTGTTTGCATTTTAAATGTTTGAAATATCAGGGTTTGCATTGTTGATGTTTGAATTATCAGTGTTTCATTTATCAATGCCAAATCTTACGTTTGATGTCAATGCACGCAGTCATTTATTTAGCTAGGTTGTTGATGTATCTGATGGATTGTGGGTCGAAAAGGTAGCGCACATAAAGATTTCTTCAACTTTTTGAATATGAAAGGACACCTATACAAGGTCTGATGACCCTGTCCCTATAAATATTTAATTCTCTGTGAATTAATCCTTGTTAAAAGGCGCTTTGTTTTTGTTTTTAACACCTAATTTCGCTAACTGACCTATGTGAGTCATTTAAATTTTATTATTTACACTAAACAACAACAACAATATTTCCTGATGCTATAGGTCTTGACAGGAGGGAGCCAGCAAGACCAGGTCATCTGCAGGGGGGGTCTGGTCCCCAAACCAGACCCCCCCTGGCCCTTGGCTGCGCCCAGAAATTCTGTCTATAAAGGTTAAGAACAGGACTGGTGATAGAAGGCAGCTCTGTCGCAGTCCCACATACACCGAGAACAAGTCCGACTCAATGCCAGAAATGCAGACCAAACTCCAGAGACCAGAGAGTGGATAGACCCAAGTAAAAAGCCCCTGACTTCGTACTCTTGAAGCGCCCCCCACAGGGCACCATGAGAGACACGATCGAATGCAAACTCCCATGAACCCCCGAGAACCCTGCAGAGAATGTAGAGCTGGTCCACTGTTCCATGGCCAGGACAAAAACCACACTGCTCCTCCTGAAGCTGAGGTTTGACACTAAGCTGGACTCTCCTCTCCAGGACCCTGGCATAGGCCTTCCCAAGGAGGCTGAGAAGAGTAATCCCCTTATAGTTGGAATACACCCTGGGGTCCCCCATCCTATGAAGAGGAACCAACACCCCGGTCTGCCAGTGCAGGGGCACTGTCTCCACATGATGTTGAAGAGGCGTGTCAGCCACAGCAGCCCAACAACATTCAGATCTCATCCACCCCAAGGCCCTGCCACTGAATAGTTTTTGACCACCTCAGGGACTTCGACTTCAAGGCCGACCAATAATCTTTCTCCATAGCCTCTCCAAACTCCTCCCAGGCAGTAACACGCTTGGCCTCGCAATAACTGTTTGCTACTTCAGGAGTACCACAGGCCAACCAGGCTCAATAAGACTCCTTCTTCAGTTTGATGACATTCCTTACTGCTGGTGTCCACCACCAGGTTTGGGGACTGCCACCACGACAGGCACCTTACGGCCACAGTTACCTCTGCCTCCATTGTTGATGCAGCCACATGTACAACAGATACGTATAGATATAGCTAAGATCTAAGCCAACAATAGATATAGCAGATAAAATGACCCACTCAGACCCTATTTGTCTCCAGCCTCCCCTGGAATCTGGAAGAAGCTCTCCTGAAGGTGGGAGTTAAATATGTCCCTGACCAAAGGCTCAACCAGATGTTCCCAGCAGACCCTAACTACTTGCTTGGGTCTGCCAAGTCTGTCCAGCCTCCTCCTCATCCAACGTACCCAGCTCACCTCTAGGTGGTGGTTGGTGGACAGCTCTGCCCCTTTATTCAACCGAGTGTGCAAAACATGTGGCTGACGGTCAGAGGATACAACTACAAAGTCGATCATTGACTTTGGGCATAAGGTGTCCTGGTGACAAGTGCGCCGATGGACATATTTCTGTTTGAACATCGTGTTTAATATGGACAATCTGTGACTTACCCAGAATTCCAGTAAAGAAACACTGTCCGGAGTCAGAGCTGAGGTGTCACTGTCGTTTCCCACATTAGCATTAAAGTCCCCCAGTAAAACGATGGAATCAATGAAAGCCTGATAGAGCCCACATATAATTTAACTGAAAAGTTTTTAGTTTTCTCAAAAGGTACATTTGTTGAGCTTGTTTCACAACAGGTGCAGTGTTAACTTCAAACTTAAACTATTTGTCAAAAATTGTAATATGTTTTTTTTTCAGTCTGCATTTGTATGGATGTCATTAAATATTTTGAACAAGCAGTCTCTGTATTGTGTTGAGCATGGAAGCCTGAGAGGAAGATACCAAAGTAGATGGTTACTGTTAGGAAGATGTTAAACTGCTGATATGCAAGTTTCTCTGTAACCTTACTGATGTAGGGGAAGTTTCAGATGGGATTGTAGTTGCGCAATAACTTATTTAGTTGGTTGAGAGCATAAATTATATTTTGATATAGTCTAACCTTAACAGCTGCTTGGTGAAAGCATCTAAGCTGTATGATGATCTTCATAAATCGAAAAATGGTTACAAGACAACAAGAAGTGCTGACAAATCATGAAATCAAGCTGGATAATGACTGGAGTTATATGCAAAATACTACAGAGGGAAGAGTGGAGCTGTTTCAGAGTGTTGAGAGGTAAAAAGCTGAAAATTAATTCCTTTCATATTTTAACTACCAAAAAATATCAGCTTATGTCATTTGATCATAAAAGGAGCCTAAATATGTTGATTAGTCTAAGTACTCTTACTTCTACAACAGCAGATGTGACACACATATTATCATAATGATAAATAATTTATAATAATTTCTAACTGCTGTTTTGCCAAACTGAACAATAGTCTAAAGAGGAAGAGGAAGTCCTTAGCTGCATATGACCTAAGTCCAAATGTGAGACACTAGTCACTGAGACTTAAGTATCGGTCATGGAGGTCACATTTTTCTGCATCCAAATCTGTGAGTACAGATGTAGGTAACTTTCTTCAGTTTTTTTATTTTTTATTTTTTTTTTTGTTGTTTTTGTTATTGTGATTGTCCTGAATGAGTTGAGATATGAACTTTCCCCATGTCTCTGCAGTAATTAATATTCTACTATTCCTGTTGACCCAACTCGCACCAAGTTATGCTGTTCACGCACCTGGTAAGTTGAAAAGAATTTAGTTTAAATAAATGAATTAATAGTTTAAATATTTTGTTTTGATGAGATTATTGACACGTCCTTTTGAATTGGATCTGATTATTCTAAACTGTTTAAGAGTAAATTCAGCTGAAATACTGTATATCCTGCTTTTAATAAACAAATTAGGGTAACTGGAACTGCACTTAAAGCTATTAAAAATCTGTTTTACAAGCAAAAAACTGTATACATTTCATTTGATTTTTTTTTTTTTCACCCTTGCAGATTTACCTGTCATTTCTCCAGACAGACTTCAGTTCTTTGAATATGAGACAGTTTCTGTAGATTGTAGTGGAGACAAACGCATGAATGCATGGAAAGTCAAGAGAAAACCTCATAAAATAAGTCAAGCAAATATTTCTGAAGACTGCAGCATCCCAGCTCCATCCTGTACAATTAAAAATACTTTCGAACAACACAGTGGAGAATACTGGTGTGAAAATGATAAAGGAGAAAGGAGCCAAGCCATCAAGATTTCTGTTACAGGTCTGAATATGGAGTGATGTTTTAAACAAAATAGAGTATAATGTTATTTTAAAATAAATATTTACAGAAGTTTATACCTATTAGCAAGACCTATAACCTAAACTGTTCAAATTAACAAGAAATACAGTAAAATGACAAAATGCTGTGATTGAAAAAAGAAAGAAAGAAAATGGGTATATTAAGGTGCAATACATTTACTTTGGTCTTATTTTCTTTGCATCAAAAAATCTGGCACTTGAGAGAGGTCTGTAAACCTTTTGCATTTTAAACCATCAGAAACAGGATCATAACATGTTTAAGCCATATTCATACAATTTCCACAGCTGGTTCAGTGATCCTGAATTTTCCTGCTCGACCAGTGAAGGAAGGATCTGACATGACTCTTCGTTGTATTAACAAGAACACAGAGAAGATACTCATTAGTGATTTCTTCAAAGATGGTGTACATGTTGAAACCTACTATAAAAAGGATATGACCCTCTCCAAGGTCTCCAAGTCTGATGAAGGACTCTACAAGTGCAAAATTTCCCGTGAAGGAGAATCTCCTGAAAGCTGGCTGACTGTTTTCAAGCCGATAGAAGAAGAAGAAGAAGGTATGTTTGATCCCTGATCTAATAAATATTGTTAAAATGAAAGAATACTTAAAACATAGTTGATAATCTATCGATAGTTTTTGTAAAACTGACTGAGATTTTATCCAGAAGTGCCTGTTTTAAAAGTCTAATACTTGTAGATTATTAAGCTGACAAAGACAACTTCCTTATGTTTTGTGATATTTTGTCTATTATGTTTAACTTTAGTTTTATATATTATTTTATGTTTTACGTTTGTCTTTAGCACTTAAGCTACTTATATGAACTTCACAATAAATAACATTTTGTATAATTATTAAAGTTTTTAAATAATCATTGTCTTTATCACTTCAATCTATATGGCTTAAAATCCTCATCTGTCTTCAATAGCCTTCTCGGAATATTAATTTCGTGTCACATCGGCTCTTTTTGTATTTTCTTTACATGTTTTGATCCCTTGTAAGACAGAAAAAAAACTTATTTACAAAGGTATATGGATATGAAGTGAATGAGTGGGTCCATGTGCCTGTGCAGTGCTTTTCCATGTGTATCTGAATGGTGGAGGAATGTTTTCTCCACAAACAGACACAGACATACTGTAGGCTAGTTAAAGTAGCTATATCCTAAATTATGTTTTGCAGTTTATTACCTTCTACACTCCAGGAGGAGTTGATCTTGGTAGCTATCACCTTATAAAGTTGTAACCATATTTTTGGTAGTTTAAGGCTAAAAGTCAGCATAAAAGTCGCATTTATCTGACACAGTTTTAGCGATATGTGTGTGCAAAAACCATTTAGTTTGAAAAGAAAAGACTAATTCCTGGGCTAAATGTGATCTGAATTGTTTTAGACCCGAAGAGGAATAACACTGGTCTCAAAGTTAAAAAGTTGTTTATTGTTCTCTGGTAAAATATTTAAAACTTTCTTTCAGAATCGGATGAAGAGACAAAACATTTGACAAATCTGCCGCTTATACTAATATCTCTGTGCACCATTTTATCTCTTCTGTTCCTGGTGATCGGACTGCTTCTCTGCAAAAAGGGTAAAGGTAAAACTAGCTTACCTCAAGGTTCATTTATCTGTGTTTTTTGCACACATTTCTCTATAAGATCAAAAGTTTGTCAAATAACCAGTCTTAATATTTTTTTCTAAATTTAACAATGTCTGCCTGAAATTTCAATTTCTCCATTATATATATTGCTATTAAAAATGCCCATAACTCATACTCTCTGTGGACTATTATAGATCTAATTGTGTTTAGGGTTGACTGACAATAAAACTTGACATCACTGATATAGAAATTACAATTAATTGCCCAAAATCATATATTTTTATTTTAAGTAAAAGAAAAAAAACGGCAAGTAACAACAACAAAACACTTACAAGCTCAGATATGCATGCACCTCCAGTTTATTAAGTACCTCTTAATTTAGTTATCCCTTGCATTTTGTTCAATGCAGCAATGATACCACTGGCAGCAAGACAAACTCTCACCATGATAGTAACACATCCATACTAAAAAACTTGTATAAAAGTCACAGATATAAAGCTTCCCCCTACATCTCCATTTTCATCATCATTGCTAAATAATAAATTCTGTTCATTCCTTACACTAAAGTTTTAGAAGCATTAATTGAAAATATATATATATATATATGTGCGTATATTTTAGCAGGTATTGCTAACTTTTCTAGCTAGTGACCTTCCATGTAATAGGTACACTTTGACTCATGGTTATTGCCTGGTGATAGTTCATTTTCCAAGATGACGTCCATCTCAAGTTTATATAAAAATATGTAAAAGTTTGAAATGGCCAGGGGTCTTATTTAAAGTGATTAATGGTTTAAAGCAAGCATAACTTTGCCTGCATATAAACAAAAAAATCATTTAATCAACTAAAATCTTAAATAAAACTCTTTACAAAATTTACATTTTTTCTCACCCTCCTCTCCCTGTTGATAACCCCGGTGATGTGCATCACAGATTAACGCCTACATCTTAACAAATAGTGAGGCTATCTCACTAATTGATGTAAACTTTTAAATACCGCTGAGATGTTATTGCACAATACTGTGTGATGGATGCATGGCTCTGCTGGAAGACCAAGCAAATGGGGAGAATTAGGAGGAAACATGTTGATAACGACTGGCTAATGTACTGTTTTAGGATCCCTAGACAATTGTTATTGGATCTATGTACTTAACTTGATACAATATTGTAGAGGCTGACCAACCATTACTGTTTTGGGCACCAACTCTTTTTATATGGATGCATAATTATTAATAAAATACAGAAGTAACTAAATTAAAAAAAATATTAACAGGCATTTAATTAAATGCACAAAAAAGTGGATGACTCAGGTCAGACTTATTTATCTCTTGATTACCTTTATATTTATTGTTATCATTTTCAACTTTTTCATTATCCATTTTTAATAGTGTATTTCTCTTTCTGCTTAAAATTTATTGTCTTTTTTATTTCTTCTTTTGTATTATTTAGCCTATTTATTCCCACAACACTATTTAATTCTCTTTGCATTTGTACATTTCTGTATAAATGTCTTCCTTAATATACAAACGAGGAGAAGGTGGTCTTAAAATGACAACTTCTGCCTATTAGTTGGTTAGACTGCATTGAATCAACATGCTGGCCACAGTAACAACAACGATAGCTTCCCTCTATGAGGTTAGCACTGAGCTAAACTGATGATTTTAGCAACTTTATTTGAAAGTAGTGCAATAATTCCTGATATGTTTAAGTTAGCTGCATAAATGGCCACAGATTTTCACTTGTCTGTTAAACTACTGCTACATAGAAAGGGAATTAAATAATAAAATACAGTCCTGGATGATATAAATAGTATTTGCAATCTTTAAAAATGAGCAATCATGTAGTTGAATTTAACTGATACGATTCATAACTCTATGTGGCAAGGTGCACACTACAGAGGGCCCAGGCGGGATTTGATCCCAAGACTCCTGGGTGAAAGTCACATGCACTGACCAGTCAGCCAAAGGGATATCCCCTTGGCCAAGTAGCCAGGGCGCATGATCATTTGGAGGCATGGTGACAGGACCCCACACTGTCACATCTAGACTCTAGTGGCCTTTCATTTTGTTATGTTTGATAGGAAATGGGAGTAGAGAAAGGGGCAAGATATACGGCACAGGTCACCAGGCGGGGACTTGATGGTCACGTTGCTACTACCTAGAGTAGTACCACTTTAAAAGCTCCCCTTCAGGCCACACCCCCAATGGGACATTTTGCACTGTTATCAGGGGGTTACACTCCGTTCGTAGAATCACTGCAGTTATGACCAGTTTTGGTCACACATACTCTCACTGGTGACATACAGTAGGTTCAGGCTTCCTTGTAACTGCAAAAGTAAAAAAGTTTTTACAGTAGTTATTCCCAAGTCCCTGCAGAAACTACACCTCTACTCCTATTTTCATTGAATCAAAAAGTAGTAAAACAGCACAGGTATCATTTAAAATGTAATGAAGTATAAAGAGTAAAAACCAAAAAACAAGACAAGTTGCCACAATGAATAGAGATTTATAGTAAAGTACATCTTGTTTATACTTATGCTCTTTTACTTACAGCCCTGACAAATGAAACTGCCATAGATGATTCAAAGGAAATAACTTATGCCGTGGTTAACAAACCTAAGAAGAAGAATGGTAAGTGTTCGTGTCTCTTCTTCATTGCTAAAACATTAACAGACATTTTCGCTTCCTGTATATTTTTTACCAGATGGAGATTCTGTAAATACAACAGAAGATGTCACGTATGCTGCAGTTGAGTTAAAGAACACAGGTATTTTTTTGTCAGTACATCAAATGTATTTTGGCTTAGCATATCTGTGGTGCAGCCTGTTTCACTAGTTCAGTTTTAGACACTGAGTCACACAGTTATTTTCAGGTAAACATATCACACACAACTAACGCACTGAGACGGTTTTTTTAACTTGTCAGTTAAAACCACACATTAAAACCACAGGCTTCAAAAGGGGGCCTCTTAGTTTTCTTATTTAGACAATGTTAGAAACACTGAAATAAAGTAGAAAAATGTAGTAATTGGAAGTAATTAAACCAAAATCTTTAGGATCTCTGTTTTCAAATATCATTTATAAAAAGGCAATGGTTTAATTGGATAAATGTGAAATGTTTTATGGAAAAAGTAGCTTAAATATACCAAGCCAAGTTACAAAAAAGAATCATTTATTGGATTTTCTAATGTTTTTTTTTCTTCATCAGGGTCAAAGAGCTCGTCTGTGACTGTTGAGCAATATTCATCAGAACAGCATTCAACCTATTCTGTAATTGCCTTTAAAAGAGGAAATTGAAGTTAGTTACTCTGTAAACTCAGCTCTGTCCCTTTCTATGTTACTACAACATTGCTAGAAGCTCTACTGTTTTTTTCTTATTTCGAAAGCGAGAAAGACAAACTGATGATTACTATGGAACATTAAAAACGTTCCATAAAAACGTATTTTGTATGTAGAACTTGAAAAAAGTTTGGGCGGCTCAATCTCTCTGTTTATGTGTATTTTTTTTTAGGCTGCATGTGATATTGTCGATTGTCGGTGATGTTTATTTTCCCTGGGTTTTTTTTAGATCTCTATATGAGAGACTGCATGAGCAGAGCAGCTACTGCTTTTTAAAATAAACTCATTGTGGTCTCCTGCACTTAGATAACCCACTGATATACTTAGAATTTGTACTTAAATAAACTTTGATAAGTTCAAATTCTTTACAATACCACTACTAATGCTCTCTCTAGTTCTTTTTCTTCTCTCTCTTCTCACACCCTGACCCACACACAAACATGCGCATTATAAATCTTACTCAGAAATCGTCCTGTGAATGAGCAGATTATTTTGCTCCTCTGTCATTTTAACTGCTGGTAGGTGTGTTTAAAAAAAAAAAAAACATTACAATACGTGTGAGTCTGAAGGTGGTCTGCATAGATCTTCCAATTAGCATCCTATCGTTATCATTGCATTAAATGGTCGCTATTAGCGGTTATCAGTCCTATAGAATGGCTTTAGTGTATGCCTCTTAACTTTCAGTAGGTTGTTTTTAGGTTGTTATCACTAAATGAATCCTAAACCTAAAGTCATTTTATTTTTGCCTGCAGATTTCAGAACATAATTTTAGTAAATCTTCATCTATTGTAACAAAAAAAATTCACATTTTACTTATATTAAACAAACCAAAAACAATTCTCATATCCTATGCAATGAGTTATTTTTAAGATTAAATTAAATCTGGATGACTTAAACATGTTGAATTTATTTGAAGTAAAGCTTTAAAACACTATTTTTTTACTGTGATGGACGGTTAAATATCCAGACCGAGAATTTCAGCCAGACAATAAGAGAAGGCTTAGGTAAAATCAAGGTGTCAAAGGAAAAAAAAGTTGTAACAGGCAGGCAGGGAGCCAGAATAAACACTGGATTAGTCTCACCATAGGGCTCAAACATTAATCTGACATCAGCCTCTGGTCTCACGTAGGGTTATAAAGGCAGATGTGCAGGTGGAGCTGGTGGGGGTTGATGAGAGTGGAGTAGCAAAGCAGGTGGAGATGATCAGATAATCAGACCATAGCTGATGCACAGAATCATGACAGAACCGACGGTTGATCTGGATGTTTCCTGTGGAAGTCTGAAATGAGAGTCACGTTCAAGATAAAACTGGCCAGAATCCAAGTCCTCTGCTCAGGACAATAGCCCTCCCAGTCCACAAGGTAATGAATGCCCCTGGCCCTTTTCCTGGAATAAATAATGCGACGAACAGTATGAACAGGTTCACCTTTAATGAGTCAGGTAAGTGGAGGGGGCCTAGAGGAGAGCACGAATCTGGAAGAGCACACCAGTTTGACCCGGAAAACATGGAGGGTAGGATGAATCCTCATAGAGGCAGGAAGACATGGACGGGACAGCCATGGGGTTCACCACTTTGTTTATGGGAAACGGACCAACAAACCGAGGTGCCAGCCTCTTACTGTCTCCACAGAAAGGCAAAGCTCGGGTGGAGAGCCAGACCTTCTGCCCCACCCGATAGGTGGGTGCAGGGATACAATCCCTGTCGAGCTTGAGGGTTCATGGGAGTTTGCCCAACCGGTCCACATGTGTTTTGTGGACCTGGAGATGGCATTCAACCATTTCCCTTGTGCCGCCCTGTGGGGGGCACTTAAGGAGAATGGAGTCAGGGACTCTTTACTAGGGGCTATCCAGTCTCTGTACAAGCAGAGCAGAAGTTTGGTCCGCATTGTTGGAATTAAGTCGGACTTGTTACCGGTGCATGTTGGACTCTAACAGGGCTACCCTCTGTCACCAGTCCTGCTCATAACTTTTATGGACAGGATTTCTCGGCGGAGCCAAGGGGTAGAGGGGGTCTGGTTTGGGGACCAGCAAATCCCGTCCCTGCTTTTTGCAGATGACCTGGTCCTGCTGGCTTCCTCCTGCCAAGACCTAGAGCATCAGGAAATATTGTTGTTGTTGTTTAGTGTAAATAATAAAACGAAAATCACTCACATATGTCTATTAGAGATATTAGGTGTTAAAAACAAAACCATAGCACGTCCTTTTGATAAGGATTAATTCACAAAGAATTAAATATTTACAGGGAGAGGGTCATCAGCTTGTATATAGTTGTCCTTTCATATTCAAAAAGTGGAAGAAATTATTATGAATCTCTTTCTATGTGTGTTGTCTACTTGGAAGGGCTGTCCCTAAACTGAATCTATCTTCGGGGATCAATAAAGTATAATTGATTTGAATTAAATGCCTGCTAGGTGGATGGAAAGTGAATATGACAGTGCTGTAACAGTGAAATTTATGGGCAGAGTGTAGATAATGTAAAAGTTTCGAAATTGTACCTGAATCAATCTCAAATACAGTACACGTGGTTCCTTTGTTCTGCCGGCGGGGGTTAGTGGAGGAGGGGATTTATAGTAAAATTTTCTGATCACAACATCAGCATTATTTTTCCAACTGTGTTCATGTGACCTTTTTTTCATATAGCAGACACATAATATGGAGATACTTGTAATAAAAATTTAAAAAGCAATTTACTCAAAAACTAGGTCTTGTAGCAACATTTCCTCATCCCAACAATTCAAGCTGCTGTTGGGGGATTCAACTTCACGATCACTGGTCTGCTAAATTTCTTTCAACGCTTCCAAATCGGTAGTTGTCTTCCTCTGTGCCAATAAGGATTATTATAAAACGCAGATCCACGATGCAGAATAAACTGCATCGCAGCTATACAGCCAATTGTGCACCACGCAGTGGTGCTAACAGTGTTTTATGCACTGAGCATACTTATGAAATAAATGCCAATTACATTGCCGGAAATAGTTGTACAATAACCTCCAACCGCTCGTTGGAAAGGAAAGAGCCTTTAGTTTCCAATTATACCAGCTATTAGGGGTTGTAAATAAAAACGGTAGTGTGCTGTTGCATAACTCCGTCAGAGTCGACATGTCTGGTGGAATTTTAAATCTTATTTTCTTTGATTACACAGCTGTGAATCACAAATATTTGTTTGACACACAAATAATTGAAACATTCTTTAGAAACTTTATATAGCCCTTATATATATATA